>CM040929.1:10892475-11112475 GCA_023029165.1 Gobiocypris rarus
ATGCAATGCTACACAGTTTGAGTGTTGGTTTGAATACAAATGTCTAGAGTTTCTGAGTGTGTGACAGGCAGCGAGCGAGAGAGAGAGAGACATATAAGTTGTCCTCTAAGTTTAATGAAAAACAGCGTCGTGAGTTACTAGCATGCTAATGAAGCATCTTTGTCCAGTCAGGGACGACAAACTAATCGCTCCTCTCCTCCAAATGCTCCTAAACGCTTCATTAGTCCAGAAGTAGATGAGGGATCTGATACGCCAAGCTCGGCTCTATTTATTAGCGTCTCTGAAATGGCTAGCCACACACATTTGCTTAGCTATCTAAATGAGGCCATTTGTTCTGTTTATATATAACGTTAATTGCAGTAACTAACACAAAACCCTTAAAAGAAGTCTTTGAGGAAATCATGTTTAAGCTAATTTGTTTGAGCTAACTGCAGTAACTAACTCAAATCCCTAAAAGACGCCTTTAATCATGCTTAAGCTATTTATTTCTTTTTTTAGCTAATTACAGTATAACCCAAAACCCTAAAAGAGAAGTCTTTGAGTTAGCTGATTTTTAGCTAACAGGTAATTCCTTCATCTAACCGTACAAACAGACAAACTTTTCCGTACATTAAAACTCTGGTTATAAGAGAACCTGCTCTCAGATTCGTCTCTGTGTCCTTCAACCTCAACTAATTCTGCTGCTTAAAACCTCATTTCAGACACAATTAGCCTTTAACCTGTGAAACGCCTTGAAAGAGCCGTGAAATCAAAATGGGAGTTTTGTGGCTTTTAGTCCATGTCTATTATTAGCTTTGAGGTCCTCGAAGTTGACGAAACAAACTTTCAGCAGATTATGAGAATGAGAATGTCTCCAAAAAACACATATACCGCTGACTAGCATTAGCAAATCATGGCTAGTTAGCTAGCATTCGTGTTTTTGATTCGGATTTTCACAGAAGGTTCCCCTAACGTTCCCATATGGTTCCCGTTTGGTTATTTTTGTGGGGAACAAGTAAGAATGTTCTGGGAATGTTCTCTATTGGTTGTTGTAGCCTAAAGAGAACATTCCCAGAACGTTCACTGCAGGTTATTTTTTACATTTTATTTTTTATATACGCGGGTTTATTTGTATATTTCGTTACTGCGCATGCAGGAAGACGCGCATTCGTGTAATTTAAAAATTAACGGTCATTAGTTTTTACCGACTGACTAACATCAGTTTATTGATCTTTATTGAATAATAAGATATAATTAATAAATATACAAGTGTAAATAGTGTGATTTCAGAGAGATTTGACACGTAATCGAAGACAACATGATGTTAACCGAGAAGTTTCTGTTTACTGACCAAAAGAGAGACGTCCTGTTAATTCAGTGTTAAGAAATTAATGCAAAATTATCAGTTAAAGTCATTTTTATGAATGTCTGTGAATAAAATTAATATTTTTAAAACCCCATATTGTGTTGAAGTCATTGTTTTCTGGCACTTAACGTAAAATTACTATTGTATACTATAGTAGCTATATTACAGTAAAATTACAGTAAAATTACTCTAGTGAATACTATAGTGTTTTTGAACCATACTACAGTAGAGATACTACAGTAAATTGTAGTATATTATAGTATTTACTACACTTTGTTAATTTACTGTAGTATATTTAATATAGTACGGTTCAAAAACACTATAGTATTTTTACTATAATATACTATAGTATTTTTTCATGTGGGAGTGATATAGGCCTAAATTACGAAACTTACATCTTCGATCTTATTTAATCCTACATATGAAGGTTTATGTGCTTGGATTATTTATATTGATTAAAGTTCAAAATAAGACATGGTTTATAGGCTATACTGATTGACGTCCATTGGTACGTTTTCCTTGACGCTTATTCCAAATGGGACGAGGGAATACTGGACGATTACAGCAGGTTTAGAATACACAATATTAGCCCGAATTTGGGATTCGTGAACGACAATGGACGTCGGGACGCAAGAATTGATCGTTTCATCTCTTATAGTGTGTCATGGTATATGACAACCGAATCCGCGTCTGCGATAGTTCACGATGTCACGACAGAAAGACTAGCATGTTGAATTTTTTTGCGGTCCGTTCACGATGGGTTCTGTCACGTGCAGACGCTGACAAATCGGAGCACAGACATTTTCCGTACACAACTTTCAAACATGGCTAAACGTGATGATGGTGCGGCTAGGTGGAATTATGAAATGGAGGAAAGATTTGTGGAGATGTGGCAACAGCACATCTGCCTGTATGATGTTTCGTCGAGGGACTACCACGACCGAATAAAAAAGGAAAAATGTTGGCGAACGATAACAGAAGCCCTTCAGCAAACCGGTGAGTAACATTACTGTAATCATTCATTATAAGAGATTTTGTGAGTGTGTGAGAGTTATGAGAGCTATAAACATTGCTTTAATGTAAGCGTAATAACTTAGATGATTTATAAAAACGTTGTGATGCCAAGCTTTTACTACTAATAACAAAATATTTAGTATAAAAAGTTATTTTTGGAGGATTGAGAGCCCATATTGTCCTCTTCCAGCAAGCCAGGAGCTTGTCCATGGTCGGGTTTTCTTTCTATTTTTGCGTTTTTCTAAACATAAAACAGCCAGTACAAAGCACGCCGCTTCAGACATTGTTTACACTCTTATTTCTGGTCGATGACATCACGCGCGTCATGACAACAAGTGATGATTGGTCGCGTAGCAACGTGTACTCTGACCAAGCGGTAACCTCCCGCGGTCCCTCTCTTGAAGCCGATACGGAAGTGACTTAAACTGCAGTTCATCGACTGGCCACTAGGGCTCCAGAAGGGAGCAGAATCTCATTGAGCCATGGGCGTCGGAAGCAAAAAAAATGTGGGTGGGTCCACAGAAAATTTTTACTGGAGTAGATGCCAATTACATTAAGCACACATATACCGCTTTGTTAAACGTATAGTTCGAAAAGGGCGTATAGTTTCCTTCTTATGGGTGACGTCACGGACACTACGTCCATATTTTTATACAGTCTATGAGTCTGACATGTTTCTTGTCCAGGTCACGACAAGATTTTAGGAGTCAAAATCGCGTAATCTGACACAATGACTATTGTAACAGACAAAAATATTGTGTAATCTGAACCAGGCATAAAGAGGTTAGGGGAACGTTCCCGGAACGTTCTGGAAAGGTTAGGGGAACGTTCTCCAAACCAACAGGGAACATTGTAAAGAAAACGTTCCTGCACCAATAGAGAACGTATAGTAAAATTACAGTAAAATTACAGTAAAATTACTCTAGTAAATACTATAGTGTTTTTGAACCATACTAAATAAACTACAGTAAATTGTAGTATATTATAGTATCTACTACACTTTGTTAATTTATTGTAGTGTATTTACTATAGAATGGTTCAAAAACACATAATAGTATTTACTAGAGTAATTTTACTGTAATTTTACTATAGTATTTTTTTCATGTGGGAGCTTAGGTCTCTGCGTTCATGTAGCGATAAACCTCAATGACAGTCTGACATGCAGATGAATATGCCGTATGATCTGGTATCTGTGGGTCATGGTGTAATCATAACTGTAATCACGCGCGGCGTTATTATAGCGCGTGTCTGTCAGCGCCCGCTCCCCTCAGAGGAAACCTCCGGTCGTTTCCTTCTGTATTTCTCACAGGATTGTAATTAGAGAAGAGCGAGGAAGGCAAGAAAACGCTTCCTCTCCTTAATTATCTGTGGAAGCTTGTGTGTTTGTGTGTGCCGGCGCGGAGTGGGAGATTTCATTTGAATAAAATTGAATTTAATCACCATGTAGAGAGCGCGAGAGCAGGGGAAACATTTGCAGCCCTCAGGGTCAACATTACATGAAAAAGAAATTAAAACAAGTAAACATATTTCTCCTGTTTGGTGCCGTGGAGCTGGAGGGGGACTGCAGGATTGTATTTGCTGCTGTGTGGACACATTTTTCACTGTGTTCCGGGAATATTAGCTCTCGGCCCCCTCGCCTTTCTTTGACATCTGCCCGCTTGCGTCCTGTGAGCGGGTTTACTCAAATTAAAGTCTAATCTAATATTCTGCCCAGTGTGTGTTTGTTGATTACAACGCCAGCGCAGATGGTTTGGTTGATTATGACGCGAAACATATTTCACGCGTCATTCAGTACCGCGCGTTTTTAACCCTGAGAACCCAAGAACACTTTTCTTCTTTGGAAAATTATGAACTATGTACGGTGGCCCAGTAGTGCAGCCGTACTAAATTAAACCACAACACAACGGAATTAAACCACAACACAACGGAAATGAGCCACAACACAACGGAAATGAGCCACAACACAACGGAAATGAGCCACAACACAACGGAAATGAGCCACAATACAACGGAAACGAGCCACAACACAACGGAAACGAGCCACAACACAACGGAAACGAGCCACAACACAACGGAAACGAGCCACAACACAACGGAAACGAGCCACAACACAACGGAAACGAGCCACAACACAATGGAAACGAGCCACAACACAACGGAATCGCCACAACACAACGGAAACGAGCCACAACACAACGAAATGAGCCACAATACAACGGAAACGAAGCCACAACACAACGAAAATGAGCCACAATACAAACGAGCCACAACACAACGGAATCGCCACAACACAACGGAAACGAGCCACAACACAACGGAATCGCCACAACACAACGGAAACGAGCCACAACACAACGGAAACGAAAGCCACAACACAATGGAAACGAGCCACAACACAACGGAAACGAGCCACAACACAATACAAACGAGCCACAACACAACGGAATCGCCACAACACAACGGAAACGAGCCACAACACAACGGAATCGCCACAACACAACGGAACGAGCCACAACACAACGGAAACGAGCCACAACACAATGGAATCGCCACAACACAACGGAAACGAGCAACAACACAACGAAATCACCACAACACAACGGAAACAAGCAACAACCCAACGAAATCGCCACAACACAATGGAAACAAGCCACAAAACAACGAAATCGCTTACAACACAATGGAAACGAGCCACAACACAACGAAATGAGCCACAATACAACGGAAACGAGCCACAACACAACGGAATCGCCACAACACAACGGAACGAGCCACAACACAACGGAATCGCCACAACACAACGGAAACGAGCCACAACACAACGGAAACGAGCCACAACACAAAAGAAACGAGCCACAACACAACGGAAACGAGCCACAACACAATGGAAACGAGCCACAACACAACGGAAACGAGCCACAACACAACGGAAACAAGCCACAAAACACAATGGAACGAGCTACAACACGATTTAAATCACCACAACACAACGGAAACGAGACACAACACAATGAAATCGCCACAACACAACGGAAATAAGCCACAGCACAACGAAATCGCCACAACACAACGGAAACAAGCCACAACACAACGAAATCGCCACAACACAATGGAAACGAGCCACAACACAACGAAAATGAGCCACAATACAACAGAAACGAGCCACAACACAACGGAATCGCCACAACACAACGGAAACGAGCCACAACACAACGGAATCGCCACAACACAACGGAAACGAGCCACAACACAACGGAAACGAGCCACAACACAACGGAATCGCCACAACACAACGGAAACGAGCAACAACACAACGAAATCACCACAACACAACGGAAACAAGCAACAACACAACGAAATCGCCACAACACAACGGAAACAAGCCACAACACAACGAAATCGCCACAACACAATGGAAACGAGCCACAACACAACGAAAATGAGCCACAATACAACGGAACGAGCCACAACACAACGGAATCGCCACAACACAACGGAACGAGCCACAACACAACGGAATCGCCACAACACAACGGAAACGAGCCACAACACAACGGAAACGAGCCACAACACAACGGAATCGCCACAACACAACGGAAACGAGCAACAACACAACGAAATCACCACAACACAACGGAAACAAGCAACAACACAACGAAATCGCCACAACACAACGGAAACAAGCAACAACACAACGAAATCGCCACAACATAAACGGAAACAAGCAACAACACAACGAAATCACCACAACACAACGGAAACAAGCAACAACACAACGAAATCGCCACAACACAACGAAATCGCCACAACACAACGGAAACGAGCCACAACACAACGAAATCGCCACAACACAACGGAAAAAAGCCACAACACATCAAAATCGCCACAACAGAACGGAAACAAGCCACAACACAACGAATCGCCACAACACAACGAAATTGCCACAACACAATGAAATCGCCACAACACAACGAAATCGCCACAACATAAACGGAAACAAGCAACAACACAACGAAATCACCACAACACAACAGAAACAAGCAACAACACAACGAAATCGCCACAACACAACGGAATCGCCACAACACAACGGAAATGACCCACAACACAACGGAGTCGCCACAACACAACGGAAACAAGCAACAACACAACGAAATCGCCACAACACAACGGAATCGCCACAACACAACGGAAATGACCCACAACACAACGGAGTCGCCACAACACAACGGAATCGCCACAACACAATGGAAACGAGCAACACAACGGAATCGCCACAACAACGAAGCGAGCAACAACACAACGGAACGAGCCACAACACAACGAAATCGCCACAACACAACGAATAAGCCACAACACAATGAAATCGCCACAACACAACGAAATCGCCACAACATAAACGGAAACAAGCAACAACACAACGAAATCACCACAACACAACGGAAACAAGCAACAACACAACGAATCGCCACAACACAACGAAATCGCCACAACATAAACGGAAACAAGCAACAACACAACGAAATCACCACAACACAACGGAAACAAGCAACAACACAACGAAATCACCACAACACAACGGAAACAAGCAACAACACAACGGAATCGCCACAACACAACGGAAATGACCCACAACACAACGGAGTCGCCACAACACAACGGAATCGCCACAACACAATGGAAACGAGCAACAACACAACGGAATCGCCACAACACAACGGAAACGAGGAACAACACAACGGAATCGCCACAACACAACGGAAATGACCCACAACACAATGGAAACGAGCCACAACACGACAGAAACGAGCCACAACACAAACGAAATCACCACAACACAACAAAAAATCAACACAACGAAATTACCACAACGAAAATGCTCGACCACAAGGGGGCTCTCGGAGGTATATCGACATTATATATCAATTCAAAATCACCTATAGCTGCATATTTATACACAAAAACGCTTTTACACGGCGCGCTTGACGCCATGGGAACGCTCTGCCAATTCCACCATGCAGTTGAAACATATAATTTGTATGAATTAAAATGACTTTTTGTTTTGTTTAAATGTTTAAATAAAGACTGAGAAAGTTCAGAAATGATTAATTATTAATATGTTTTGAGCTATGCTGTATAGCTGTGTTTAGCGATGTGTTTAAACTATACTTTGTTTTCAAATTGTTAATATTACACATTAACAATGGAAACGAGCCACAACACAAACGAAAATGAGCCACAATACAACGGAACGAGCCACAACACAACGGAATCGCCACAACACAACGGAACGAGCCACAACACAACGGAATCGCCACAACACAACGGAAACGAGCCACAACACAACGGAAACGAGCCACAACACAATGGAAACGAGCCACAACACAACGGAAACGAGCCACAACACAATGGAAACGAGCCACAACACAACGGAAACGAGCCACAACACAACGGAAACAAGCCACAAAACACAATGGAACGAGCCACAACACACAAATCGCCACAACACAACGGAAACGACACAACACAATGAAATCGCCACAACACAACGGATATAAGCCACAACACAACGAAATCGCCACAACACAACGGAAACAAGCCACAAAACAACGAAATCGCCACAACACAATGGAAACGAGCCACAACACAACAAAATGAGCCACAATACAACAGAAACGAGCCACAACACAACGGAATCGCCACAACACAACGGAAACGAGCCACAACACAACGGAATCGCCACAACACAACGGAAACGAGCCACAACACAACGGAAACGAGCCACAACACAATGGAATCGCCACAACACAACGGAAACGAGCAACAACACAACGAAATCACCACAACACAACGGAAACAAGCAACAACCCAACGAAATCGCCACAACACAATGGAAACAAGCCACAAAACAACGAAATCGCCACAACACAATGGAAACGAGCCACAACACAACGAAATGAGCCACAACACAACGGAACGAGCCACAACACAACGGAATCGCCACAACACAACGGAACGAGCCACAACACAACGGAATCGCCACAACACAACGGAAACGAGCCACAACACAACGGAATCGCCACAACACAACGGAACGAGCCACAACACAACGGAATCGCCACAACACAACGGAACGAGCCACAACACAACGGAACGAGCCACAACACAATGGAAACGAGCCACAACACAACGGAAACGAGCCACAACACAATGGAAACGAGCCACAACACAACGGAAACGAGCCACAACACAACGGAAACAAGCCACAAAACACAATGGAACGAGCCACAACACATTTAAATCGCCACAACACAACGGAAGCGAGACACAACACAATGAAATCGCCACAACACAACGGATATAAGCCACAACACAACGAAATCGCCACAACACAACGGAAACAAGCCACAAAACAACGAAATCGCCACAACACAATGGAAACGAGCCACAACACAACGAAAATGAGCCACAATACAACAGAAACGAGCCACAACACAACGGAATCGCCACAACACAACGGAAACAAGCAACAACACAACGAAATCACCACAACACAACGGAATCACCACAACACAACGGAAACGAGCCACAACACAACGGAATCGCCACAACACAACGGAAACGAGCCACAACACAACGGAAGCAGCACAACACAATGGAATCGCCACAACACAACGGAAACGAGCAACAACACAACGAAATCACCACAACACAACGGAAACAAGCAACAACACAACGAAATCGCCACAACACAATGAAAACAAGCCATAACACAACGAAATAGCCACAACACAACGAAAACGAGCCACAACACAACGGAAATGAGCCACAACACAACAGAAACGAGCCACAACACAACGGAATCGCCACAACACAACGGAAACGAGCCACAACACAACGGAATCGCCACAACACAACGGAAACGAGCCACAACACAACGGAAACGAGCCACAACACAATGGAATCGCCCACAACAAACGAAACGAGCAACAACACAACGAAATCACCACAACACAACGGAAACAAGCAACAACACAACGAAATCACCACAACACAACGGAAACAAGCAACAACACAACGAAATCGCCACAACATAAACGGAAACAAGCAACAACACAACGAAATCACCACAACACAACGGAAACAAGCAACAACACAACGAAATCGCCACAACACAACGAAATCGCCACAACACAACGGAAACGAGCCACAACACAACGAAATCGCCACAACACAACGGAAAAAAGCCACAACACATCAAAATCGCCACAACAGAACGGAAACAAGCCACAACACAACGAATCGCCACAACACAACGAATTGCCAACACAACACAATGAAATCGCCACAACACAACGAAATCGCCACAACATAAACGGAAACAAGCAACAACACAACGAAATCACCACAACACAACAGAAACAAGCAACAACACAACGAAATCGCCACAACACAACGGAATCGCCACAACACAACGGAAATGACCCACAACACAACGGAGTCGCCACAACACAACGGAAACAAGCAACAACACAACGAATCGCCACAACACAACGGAATCGCCACACAACACAACGGAAATGACCCACAACACAACGGAGTCGCCACAACACAACGGAATCGCCACAACACAATGGAAACGAGCAACAACACAACGGAATCGCCACAACACAACGGAAACGAGCAACAACACAACGGAAACGAGCCACAACACAACGAATCGCCACAACACAACGAAATTGCCACAACACAATGAAATCGCCACAACACAACGAAATCGCCACAACATAAACGGAAACAAGCAACAACACAACGAAATCACCACAACACAACGGAAACAAGCAACAACACAACGAAATCGCCACAACACAACGAAATCGCCACAACATAAACGGAAACAAGCAACAACACAACGAAATCGCCACAACACAACGGAAACAAGCAACAACACAACGAAATCGCCACAACACAACGGAAACAAGCAACAACACAACGGAATCGCCACAACACAACGGAAATGACCCACAACACAACGGAGTCGCCACAACACAACGAAATCGCCACAACACAATGGAAACGAGCAACAACACAACGAAATCGCCACAACACAACGGAAACGAGGAACAACACAACGGAATCGCCACAACACAACGGAAATGACCCACAACACAATGGAAACGAGCCACAACACGACAGAAACGAGCCACAACACAACGAAATCACCACAACACAACAAAATCAACACAACGAAATTACCATAACGAAAAATGCTCCCGACCACAAGGGGCTCTCGAGTGTATATCGACATTAAATATCAATTCAAAATCACCTATAGCTGCATATTTATACTCGAAAACGCTTTTACACGGCGCTTGATGCCCAAGGGAACGTCTGCCAATTCCACCATGCAGTTGAAACATATAATTTGTATGAATTAAAATGACTTTTTTGTTTTGTTTAAATGTTTAAATAAAGACTGAGAAAGTTCAGAAATGATTAATTATTAATATGTTTTGAGCTATGCTGTATAGCTGTGTTTAGCGATGTGTTTGTTGTCAAATTATACTTTGTTTTCAAATTGTTAATATTAATAACATCAGCATTGCGTGACTACACTTAATGTGTATTAGGACTAACGTTATAGTTCAGTTTCCATTTCTGTGCAGTCTCATTTCTAATCATCAACACATTAATGTGGAGTAGAGATGCTCCGTCTCATAGCTAGCACAAAATAACGGATATTTACCATAATGCACGTAGCAAAAAGAGAAAGACACAACTCGGTAACTTTAACTGTATGAATTAAGCGAAGTGTGCGACTGTTACATAATAACCATTGAAATGTCTGACCTGTCCAGCAGAATAAAACTGTCTCTGCATCCGGTTTGAACTCCTTCAAAACACGTCACCTTTCAAAAGCCTTTTTTATTCTTGATTTGGCTCGGTCGAAGTCACTTTTTTCTGTAACTTAGCCATTCCGAAAGTCCGAAAGTTTGCATTTTACAACGGGCGAATCTCCAGATGTCACTGACTGAGGTTTCAACCTTTCTGGATCCGCTATCAAATTGATAAGTTTAGTTAATATATAAAGCGCCGTGAGAAAAGACTATAAATCTCCACCTCCACATCCTCACACACGTGATATAGCCTCTATTAGCCGGGACTTCTTATTGATGTGTACAGATGTGATGCAATGACGCAAAGATATGCTGGAATCTCCCGGAAATCCACCAATCCCACTGGAATTAAAAACATTATTACAAGCTTACCGCTGTGAATCGAGCTAAGGTAAGCAGATCGTTTCGAACACTTGCTGGTTATGTACTTGCTCAAAAATTGAAAAATGTTTAACCCAAAAAAGTTACGGACTGCTGCTTTAAAAAAGTTAATAATTGTATTTTATCGACAAAATATTTTAGTTTGTTTTGGATATTTTTTTGATTATATCAGATAGCATGTTAATCTGTCATATGGTCATGTTATAATGTACCCCACCAAAGGGGCATGTTGTCACATTTCACTTCCATTCTTTCGGGGTAAATCAAGAAAAAAGCATACACTGTATTAATGAAACAAAACCACATCATTGTACTAGACGCGTGGGAAATTAATGTGGGAAAAAATAAATACTCTGAACCCCGAGTGGATTTACACACACTGAGACGGTCAGAAAGCGTTAGGTTGTCTGTGGATATTTTACTGCAAAAATCCTACATAGTGCACGTTTATTGTTAGTTTAAATGGAAATTTACATAAGCCAAAATGTAATTAAAAGTATTGTTAGCTCATGTTAACTATCATGTAGTAGGATATAGTGTTAATGGCTACACAACCTTATTAAAATGTACATTAAACGTGCAATAATTCCATGGAGAGACTAGAAAATCATGCACTTTTCCAACTAATCCTAAACTTTGTAAGACCGCTGAGTTGGCTCCAATGGCAGCAGTGAAGAGCGGGTGAAGGGATTTGTGCGTTCGGTGTTCTCAACATGGATTTAATTCCAATTCCTCTTTATCTGATTACATTTTATCATAATTTAGAATTTAGATTAGAATGCCAATTTGGTTATTTGGTCATTTATATTTAATAGTTAGACACACATTTAATCATTCTGTTTAACCCTAACCCTACCCATTAATAATTCCAGAGTAAGTCAGAATAAATCAAAATGTAACAATTTATTAAACAGTCAGGTACATGTATAATTCCAATTACATAATCAATTCAAAGATCCTCATAAGATCGAGTACTCTGAAGTAAAGAGATGCGTTCCTGACTTTCCATACGTAACGTTGGCTGGACACACAGCGTTACGGGCGAATCTGAATTACAATATTGCGCTCCGAACTTTCTGAAGTACTCAGACCAGACAGTCACTTCTTTCAAATGGAAACATATGTTAACAAAGGGAATTTACATGTAATCACTCTCCCATTTGCCTGGATTGAAAGAAAAGACCAAATGGCTCCAGAAGCCACACTCATTATAATATGCAAGATATTTCTAAACTCTTAAAACCATTGTTATCTTCTTGAATATTTCTGTGGGGATGAGATATTTGTACCAGTCGCACTGAGACATTTCAAACGATATCAAACACATATAATATTGTATAGTGAAAGTTGACATTTAAATCAAATAGATTTTAGGTGTCCGTGATCAATGCATGAGGGTCCGTAGGATGGGGGGGTTTCAGGTGAAGGAAATACCTATTCATTAAAACACTCAGCGAGATGTCATTTGCAAAAAGTGTCCTTTGTCCTCCCAGACAATCTGGCGTTACTTTTTACAGCCTTTCAACTTCATCAGCTGGAAACAGGGGCGTAGCCAGAACATTTTTTAAGGGGTGGCCAGGTAAGATCCAGTGATTTTATTGGGCTGGCCAAAAAAATGACTACTGACTATGACATGCTGTACCAAAGCAAATTCTACAGAAACAAACAGCCACTTACACAACAGTGACATAGTCATAATGTAAGTGTATATGTAATATTTGTGGTAACTTTTTTTAATTCACTTGCAAACATTTGCAGTAACTTTAGCTAACATTAGCTAATTTATATGATTAATAGAGAGTATGCGCATGTGGGTATTCGCTTTGGTGAGTAATGAAGCCAATCACAGTCACGCACATGTTTGTTGATTTCTAAAACGCAATGGCCAATCACTGGTGTTGAAGTTAGAATCCACTCACTACCTGAGTTTTTGTCCAGCGATGAGGCCTGTAGATGCACTAATAGACCTTATTCACAGCAGTGCTTTCTTTATGAAAGAAATTAGTATGAAAGTGAGGCTGCGGGGATAGACATACATCTCTTCAGTGGGTTGTACTGTTATTTAATGTATTTTTTGGATTGTTCTGCTTATGAAACACTGCAAAATATCTTTCAAAGATGTTTCAGTATACAAAAAAAGCTGTGGAAAATAAGCGCATTTTGCGCAGACTGTGTGAGAGCGGCGATTTAAACGTCAACTCTTTGTCATTGTCAAGTGCTTTTCAGCTTGCACAACAGGGGTGGCCAGAGGGGTGGCCAAGCTTCAAACAGGGGTGGCACTGGCTACCCATGGCCACGCCTTAGCTACGCCCCTGGCTGGAAACAATCGTTCTGAAAGTGATTGGTGTTATTTTTATAGTAGTGGTGCGGACTCTGCTAATCTTAAAAAATAGTTATCGTCCTGGGTGAGGACGGGCCTTAAGAATTTAGGCAAATTTGTTGATTATAATGGGAGAAATTAATTTTAATCTACTTTTTTTGTGTGTGTGTTTTGGTCAGTTTTCACTGGCTTACAATGTAGATTTTTGTGCTTTTGAAATATTCTGCCCCTAAATAGTTTTCTCCGGAGCTCCGCACCTCTCCTTGTAACTTTCATCTCCTTTGACTCAAGTTAGTTTTTTCATGTTCCTTGTTAACTGAAAGGAGACTAACACACCACCCGCCGCCTCTTGCTTTTTCCCGAGCGCTCTTAATCGTGTTTTAACCCTGGGAAATGGGTTGTTTTAATCAAGCCAGCGCATTGGGTTGTTTAATTATAAATGGACTTGCTGGCCAGATAATTAAAGCCACGATGCTCTGACATAATTCTCCATTAAGCAATAATGCGATAAGGATGAAGTGCGAATCCTTGCCCTCTTTAGGAACAGAGCGTATAATGTAATTCTGTTTGTGGCAGTTCGTAACGTCTTAATGAATCGGAATAGCCTAGAGGGGACATCAACAGTGAGAGTGGCATTTCACTCTTATTTCAATGTATTCACAACAACAGGTCCGGAAATCCTTCAGAACTGAAGTGGTTCATTATGATAATGATGAATGTGCGTGTAGGAACCATAGACTGTATAAAAATATGGGCGTAGGATTCTGAAGAGCAGTTCTGAAGCGTAGAGTCGGGTCGAGCATGGCCGTCGTCACTCCCGGATAAACTGAAAATGGGCAAAGAGGCGGGATGTGGGCGGAGCTGAGGGGATGACTAACAGACAGCAGACAAACAGCAATCCACCTGTCACTCAAAGTGGCCACGCCCTTAATTATGCAGAACATCAAGGCTTAATATAATGTGAATGAATGAGATAGTCAGAGGAGTTATCCGACCAGTTTGAAAATCCTGCAATTTTTGGTTTGGTTTCCCAAATACTGCCATTAGCCCCGTTTCCATTACCCTTCAAACTGCGCAAATTGAAATTGCGAATTGGAAATGGAGACACGTACGGTAAATTTAGCGAAAACTGGTTTGTGGTTTGTCAAACAATTCGAAAAAGGAATGTTTTACAAAACTGTAATTGAACCGCATTAACGTCACAGCGTACGTAAAAGTCACATGATCATTCTTTGAATATGGTGTGGTATGTTTGGATAGAAGATGCACTGTGCATTAAACAACTCAAAAAAGGTTGATCCAGAGTTCCTCTGTGAAGTCGAGCACTATAGTCTCCCAGAAACACACTCAAAGGGGCTTTCCATGCCATTAACGCTTGGATAACATGGCTACGTCTCCTTCAATTAAAAATAATGGATGCGATATATGTAAACCTACCAACATCCGTCGCCATGAGTTTTGGAATGACATCATTAGAGGAAAAAATACGCTTTAGTCGCAGAACATCAGTTAAAGGCACAATGTGTAAGATTTTTAGATTAAAATAGGCCTATCCAAAAACCACTGGAACAATTTTGTGGACTTGTGTACTTACATTATCCCAAATGTTTCCAAGAATGTTTAAATCCAGAGAAGTAAGCGATTTTAACCAGGACACGGACATCAATAATATCATTCCCACGTAACCCTTGATTTACGGATTTATTTTGTAGTAACCATGGAAACACCAAACACGCTGACATATATGATATGTTTTGTTAGACAGGTGAGCAACTGTTTGGAGACATTCAGCGATGGAAAACCAATTATTGTTATACAGCTCACCACAGTTAGTCTTATTGTTTACATACACTCTAAAAATGCTGGGTTAAAAAAAAACCCAAGTTAGGTTGAAAATGGACAAACCCAGCGATTGGGTTGTTTTAATCCAGCGATTGGGTTGTTTTAATCCAGCGATTGGGTTGTTTTAATCCAGCGATTGGGTTGTTTTAATCCAGCGATTGGGTTGTTTTAATCCAGCGATTGGGTTGTTTTAATCCAGCGATTGGGTTGTTTTAATCCAGCGATTGGGTTGTTTTAATCCAGCGATTGGATTGTTTTAATCCAGCGATTGGTTGTTTTAATCCAGCGATTGGGTTGTTTTAATCCAGCGATTGGGTTGTTTTAATCCAGCGATTGGGTTGTTTTAATCCAGCGATTGGGTTGTTTTAACCCAGCGATTGGGTTGTTTTAATCCAGTGAATGGGTTGGTTTAACACAGCGATTGGGTTGTTTTAATCCAGCGATTGGGTTGTTTTAATCCAGTGAATGGGTTGTTTTAATCCAGCGAATGGGTTGTTTAAATCCAGCGAATGGGTTAGTTTAACACAGCGATTGGGTTGTTTTAATCCAGTGAATGGGTTGTTTTAATCCAGTGAATGGGTTGGTTTAACACAGCGATTGGGTTGTTTTAATCCAGTGAATGGGTTGTTTTAATCCAGCGATTGGGTTGTTTTAATCCAGTGAATGGGTTGGTTTAACCAAGCAATTGGGTTGTTTTAAGCAATGGGTTAAAACAACCCATTCACTGGGTTAAAACAATCCAATTGCTGGGTTTGTCCATTTTCAACCCACATTGGGTTGTTTTTAACCCAGCATTTTTTAGAGTGTGGTTTGCTTGATTTACAGTGTGGTTTGCCATGTTTTACCTGCCTAATATGATCTCGTTCACTGCAGTGTGAACAAGTGTCTCATTTTAGTGCCGAGCGAACGCACAGAGAAGCATTATAACATAACTTTAACATCCTCAGATGTACAGCGCTGCGTTATCCCACATATGCATGAGCGGAAGAAGCGGAAATACTCGTCTGCGGCAGAATAAAAGCTCCACGAAATCAAGGTGTCATCAAGCCATGCCTTTTGTTGAATAAGCGAAAAATTACATATTGTGCCTTTAATGGAAAAGGCCATCATAACGCAATCGTTTTTTTTTGTTTTTTTTTATATTGCAAAAGTTATGTGCAAATCTTTAATGGAAACCACCAGGCTACTGGCAGTCCCAAAATTATATTTTATTTATTCATTTTTGTGTCTGTATTAACCTGAGATAAAAACATTATTGAACATTGTACATTTCCAATGTAAAATCTGCCCCCAGAAGCAAAACCAGTTGAAAAACACTGAGCACAACCGAATGATTGGTTTGAGAGCTCTACTTACAAGCAAACAGCTTGCAGAGATAGAGGAAGGGACAGAGGGAAGGAAGGAACGGTGCCAGAGAGATTGCGGGGTCATTGGGCTGAAGGACGCGTGTTGTCGGCCCCTCTGGCTGTGCTGTCCGCAGCAGGCATATGTTCCCGGCCTCAGCGGTCCCTCCTGTCTGAATGTGAAGGGGGTCGTGGCCACTGCTGCATTTTAATCCTCTAAATGGAAAGTTTGGAAATGCTATTATCTTCCATCTGTCGGCCCCCTGCTCACGAAAGGGCCCGCGCTCCACCGGCTGACAGGACCCGAACGCCTCACTGTATCTCACGAGAGGGCAGCCAAGATCTGCGTTAACTCGAGAACATGTCTGACATCAAAAGAATCAGAGGGTTCAAGACTTTAAACTAAAAAAACTGCATTTGCTTCCCAGGCGGAGATCTTCAAAGGGAAAAAGTGCTTCCTTCACTTAGCTATGGCGCTTAAGCAAAGTTACCCAGAGAGACGGCGCTCAAACACAACACAATATATTATTTATGCTTATTTATCAAATGCGTATTTAATGTTTCTGAGGAGCATGAAACTGCATTCCAAGGCAAAAAGTAGTGTTTTTATGCATACCATAGGGCTACAATTAATTTACCATGGTGTTTATAAAGTACTCAAATGTGGTTTGGGCACTTCCATATTCATGTACCATGGTATTTATGGTATTAACCATGATATTACTATAGAACATGTCCAATAATATTAAACGAACACTACACATTTTTTTAAAAATAGGCTCATTTTCCAAGTCCCCTAGAGTTCAATAGTTGAGTTTGACCGTTTTTGAATCCATTCAGCCGATCTTTGTATCTGGCGGTAGCACTTTTAGCATAACTTAGCATACATCATTGATTCTAATCAGTCCATTAGCATCTCATTCAAAAAATGACCAAAGACACTTTCAGTATTTTTCCTATTTAAAACGTGACTCTTCTACAGTTACATCGTGAGCTAAGACCAACTGAAAATGAAAAGTTTTGATTTTCTACACCGATATGGCTAGGAACTACTTTCTCATTCCTGCGTAATAGTCTCGGATCTTCACGGCTGTACCATGGCTGCAGCGGCGCAGTGATATTACGCAGCGCTGAAAATAGCCCCCAGCTAGGTAACTTTCAATGTGACTGGCACTAAGTTTGTGTCGTTGCAGAGAAAGTTTCAGGCTTGCAGCCGTAGTGTTGTGTATTTCCCTGTGTGATTAGCCATGGTTCTGTGTGTTGTAAAGGGCTGTGATAGTAAGTCGAAGGTGTACTACCACCATGTTTCACAGAATACCAACGAATCATTACGCCGCTGCAGCCATGGTACAGCCGTGAAGATCCAGGACTATTACGCAGGAATGAGAAAGTAGTTCCTAGCCATATAGGTGTAGAAAATCACAACTTTTCATTTTCAGTTGGTCTTAGCTCACGATGTAACTGTAAAAGAGTCTTAAATAGGAAAAATATCGAAAGTGTCTTTGGTCATTTTTTGAATGAGATGCTAATGGACTGATTAGAATCAATGATGTATGCTAAGCTATGCTAAAAGTGCTACGGCCAGATACAAAGATCGGCTGAATGGATTCAAAAATGGTCAAACTCAACTATTGAACTCTAGGGGACTTGGAAAATGAGCCTATTTTCAAAAAAAGTGGAGTGTTCCTTCAAAGGGGATATATGTAAAATTCAGAAACCTTTGTTATTAGCGACACCTGTGGCCAGTAGGTGAACTGCAGCCAGCAACTTATTGCTGTGCTAGCATGGTTCATATACTTTAAACAAACATCCAGATGCCAAGATGAATATGTAAATATGTACTGTGCGTAAAATAAACACAACAAAAATGACAGCGGTGAGAAAACAGCAGTTCAGAAAGCATCTGATCATAACGAAGTGGTCATTAAAATCACACAGTTATAAGATTTGAAACTATATCGACTATATTTCTGACTATGTGAGACAATAAATGAATCCCTTTTCTTTGCACGACACATTGCCGTTACAGTACAGAACGGCTCTTTCAGTGTTATCCTGAACATTGTATAAGCATTTATTTCATTTGTCACAGAGTGTCACATACTTTTGATTTTTCCCTGCAAAATCCATCACGTAAAAATCTTCTTACAGGCTTTCGTAAACAACCTAGGATGTCAAGGAAGGTCTCGATGATTAGTATGGAAATTCTTACATTTAGCCCTTAGAAATCTAGACGCACCCTAGCGGCAGAATTTATTTTGTCGCGAGTGTAGTCTAGCAACTCTAGGTCGACCTGAGAGCTGGAAAAACCAAACTCTGGTCAGGCCAATCACAGCGTGTGTAGAGTCGGTGGGCGGGCTTAACATAATGACGGAACGTCACGGGAGAGTTGCGGAGGTTCTGCGTGCTACTCGTAAACAAAGAAGTGACGAACAGCGGTCTTTTGAATCGGCTTTGGCCGCGACTCTGGAAGACATGGAGTTAAGCTTTTCTTTGAGAAAAGAACAAAGAACGGCACTAAAGTCACTCTTAAGAAAAGAAGATGTGTTCGGAGTTTTGCCGAGCGGATATGGCGAAAGTCTATCAACTAACGTTAGCTCGGCTTCGCTTCACCTTCTTCTTCGCTCTGGTTGGGTGTGGCGCTCATGGCGCTATCCAGTTGCATGCAGAGGGAATTTGAAAGACAACCCTGTCAATCTTGATGTGGGTCTGGCTTGTCAGGCCCCTTTATCATGGTATTGTGTCTAAAAAAAGAATGGCTATTCTTTTTAAGACATGGTAAAAAAATGGTAAAACCATGGTATTTTTATTTTGTATTTGGTTATGTGAGTGATCACTTTAAATGTGGATTTTACCAAAACTGATCAAATAACATGGTTTGGACTAGCCTGGATGCCAGCCGAATTTAGCCCCGCCCACAAACATTTTTGCTCAGGCAATTCGGTCTGGCCTCGCTCCATAGAGGAGTTATTATGCCCGAACAGAAACTGTTCGGACCAATGAAATCATCAGGGCGGGCTTTAGACGATGATGGACAGATGATCAACAGTAACGAATCATCCACGCCATC
This sequence comes from Gobiocypris rarus, assembly GCA_023029165.1. Taxonomy (NCBI): domain Eukaryota; kingdom Metazoa; phylum Chordata; class Actinopteri; order Cypriniformes; family Gobionidae; genus Gobiocypris; species Gobiocypris rarus. The sequence goes on from CM040929.1 coordinate 10,912,688, forward strand.
AAAGGCGCTTTGGGTTGAATTTGCTCTTATCCTAAACGGAGAACTTGTTCAGATATGCATTCACCGTCACTATTTCTCTCAGAAACGATGATCGTGTTAAGTACTCTGTGTATCCTTAAATTCTTTATTACAACACTGGCAAAGATCGCTTTACACTCATCTTTTCTTGTAACGTTACTTTAATCCAGCGCGCATGCAAACAGGATTGCCACGTTTTTTTGCAATGTCGCGCAATTGCTACTCAAAACTTTAGTCCAAAACAATAACTTTCCGGGGGTTCTCCAGAAAAAATGGCGCTTGGTTGGCAAAATACGTTATTTTGGCAAGGTTGCCTGCTAAAATCTGCATTCCTGGGTTTATATAATCACATAATGGGTTTGCTTCAACCCGCGGACATGGAGAAAAACACAGACTTGGCAACAGTGCAGTTGAGTTCTGATGACATTAGATAACTAATGTTACGCGTCGCTCCGTTGCTCTGATTGGTTGTGGGTCTATCCAATTGAGGTCTTTCCTGGTTAGGTTGAAACACGCCCCATAATCACAGCCCAATGGAGCGGCACCAGACTCAGATTCTGACTAGAATCGCGTATGGCCACGCCAGGCTAGGTTTGGACACTGTACCATGGTAATGCCATGGCATTTTAGACATGTAACATGATAACCATGGTACATTAATTTATATACCATGGCATATTATAATATCGTGATAAAAGCTCAAAAACATGCTATTTACATGTGCAAAAAAAAAACAAAAACATAATACCATGGCACTTTTATTTATGTTTTTCCACCAAGTCCATCTGTTTATATGGATGAACACAAACACACATTCAGGCTCTCTCGGTGTGTGGCGGCTTTGTGCAATCACCTCCATGGATTCGCGGCGGATGTTATTCTGGAAACTGGAATTAAACCTGACTCTCATCACACACACACACACACACACACACACACACACACACACACACACACACACACACACACATCAGAGATGATAAAGCTCTGCTGTAGGATGGTGAGCGTTTAGACAAGCCGCAAACACATTGAACTCGCATTACAATCGTACTCACATCATCTCGTTTTACTCTGGAAATTCAATTTCAACTCAGCAGCTAAAGATGAACTAGCAAGTCACCCTTTTTGATTATTCACATCTTCATGTCTCGTTTAGCCTAGTAGCACAACAGTTTCTGAAATAGCGTGTAAATAACCATGAGGGATTGAGTCACGTGTTCGCAGATTGATCCACTCTGAACTCAATGAGCACAATACCCAACCCAATCTCTCATCTATGTAAACAACCGCGAGAGATTATGAACCGATAGCTTTACCTGTTTCATATTCAAATATGTTTTTTTGATAATTAATTGACCTTTACCCACTCGCGGAGGCTGTGAATATCGTTAACTCCCAGAACTCAAATGTCAACAAGCGGAATGGGGAACGTCTAATTCACGCAAGTGTAAAATAAATTGCTTCTCATACATGTTCCTGCATATGACAAATTGATTTGTGGAAACTCAGATGGAAAGAGGGGAAAATCCAGCAGACAGTTCTGCAAACACGCACTCAAATGTAATTGAAGTCCCCGCAGCCGCGAGGCAAAGCGCGCTCTTTCCCGCCCTTTTGGTTAACAGTCTTTCGGTCAATAAAACGAATCTAAATCATTTTCCCTCTGCGTGTGAGCGCAGATGATTATTCAATATCAAGCATTTTTTGAGATGTTTGCTTGCTGATGCACTATTTCCTGTCAGTCTTAACACACTGCTGGTTATGCCAATAACGTCTTTTTAATTTACTCGTAACGTGATTGAAAAGCCATTATATCGCGATGTGAGGCAGAATGAAAGAGATTGCTTTTTGTTTGCTCCCGTGGGTTATGATAGTAGTCGGATTTCATTCGTTTCACCGGGATGTGGCTTGCCGCCGTTGTGAAATCCGCGGCGCTATAAAAGGAACGATATTCATGAGGATAATGCCCAAATTACAGTCCTGAGCATCCGGTCGTCCTCTAACCATAGTCCATTTAGTCATGTCCCCTGCTCTCAGAAGCACAGGTGATGATGACATTGGTTAGGCACATTATCTCTCCTAATTGCCAGGTTGACACTAAACATTACGGATGGTTTGCGCTTTCCTCCGTTCACGCGCTGGGCTTCCTCACCCAAAATGGAAGCCGCAGCCCTTTCTAAGAACTGCTGATGGCCTTATTTTTTTTTTTCCCCACACCAGGGATAAGGTTATCTGAGCAATTCGTCATGGAGTTTGCAGATAATTAGCTTTTTAAAGTTTCCCCCCGAAGTCAGGACTGTCCTTGCAAGGGCGAACCTGTCTCTGGAAAAATGATTCAGCTATAAACAAAAGTTTTGAGCCAGAATCCCCCAAAAAAAAGCGTAGTTTCCCTTTCCCACAGCATGACATATCCATGATGCACTGTTGCATCATTTTAGATATGCCTGTATCTACAAAAAACTACATAATGTCCATTCTTATCATTATAAAACAAAGATTATATATAGTACGTATAATATGCAAATTCTATGACATGGCTTTTTTTTTTGGTCCAATATGTCCAAATATGTCAAAAACTGTGGTGATATTGTTCAGAAAGTGCTGTTATTTATAAACACACTGCGCATTCATGGGATTAATCTTTCATTTTCAGCCAAACCAGAAAAATCTCCGTGACACATTTCACAAATTTAGATTTTGATTTTAAAATCAGGAAAATGAATGAATTTTATGTTTATTCAATCATATATTGATAACCCATGTGTCTACTTGTGAGTCTGCTTGACTAAACGTTTTGGAAGCCACCCTTACTAAAACATTTTATCCCAAATATGGATATCATATGGTGTGACGCATTTTACACAAAACTGCCTAAATGAAATTACTTTTCAGTCAATATTACCTTTAAAACTATATTGTCATATTGTAGTAAACATGGCTTTAGGATGTTAGCATAAAAGCACATGTACATGATATGGTGTGACAAAATCATAAGGTGTGACGGGTTTTCTTGTAACACCATATGATTATTATGTCACACTATATGATATGAACTGCATTTAAATACACAAATAATTGCTCTTAGATACATATTTTAAAGCAATTAGTTAAGTTTATTGAATATTTCGTCCTTTTAACATATTTTGATACTATATTATTCAAACATTTAATTTCTAAACACCAACTCCATTTGGTGAATCCATACTTCCCTACTGTCCCATTTTCAAGTCCATGTTAAACTACAGCATTTTGTCACTCAAATGTTTCCCTTTATTTATTTATTTTTCAGTTTAGATTTCAGTAGATGGCCAGTAGAGAAAGAACAAGAAAATACAGGACGAAATCTACAAGACAACATATTTATGGAAATATAAGAGTTGGTAGAAAATAACCCAACGAGTTCAATGACTTACATTTGAGATTTCTTTTTAAAACTTTTTTTTTCAGCCAAATATGCCAACCACCCAAACACAAGCTTTTATTTTGGATGTGATTAATTGATTGGAAATTACTAATATATATGTATTCTTTATGTAAATATGCAAATTATATTTATTCTTGAAATATATATATATATATATATATATATATATATATATATATATATATATATATATATATATATATATATATATATATATATATATATATATATATATATATATATATATATATATATATATATATATATATATATTTATTCTTGAAATATATATATATATATATACATATATAGTGAAAAATTAATCGTGATTAATTGCGTCCAAAATAAAAGTTTTGTTGACATAATAAATATGTGTGTGTGCTTTGTATAATTATTATACATATATAAATACACACACATGCATGTACACACACATATATTATGCAAACACAAACTTTTATTTTGGAATGCGATTAATCACGATTAATTTTTCCCCCAGCACTAATATATATATCCCTTTAATTATAAAACCAAACAAATTCTTGCATATAATATGTAATTATGTTAATTCTATCTATTCTTTTGAAATAAGTAAAATAAAAAACTCAATTAACCACCCAGCAACAACAAAGCATGTGATTGGTTCAAGCCTCTTAGCGCTAAGAAACGTAATGTTGTGTGTCTGTGCTAATTCACAATTCTCATTACAGCACAGAACTAAGCCCAACTATTAACCATCAGTAAAGAGGAATTCAAATGTAAAGTGTTTATTTTGTTACCCAGAAGTCGAACACACCTAAAGCATCGGACATTTCCTGCCACGCCCATCAGATGGAAGTCGATCGCGGCAATCACACCAAACAAATCAGGTCGGCCATTTTACATTTCTTTAATATTGTGCTCGCTAGTTGTGGTATCGAGTTTTAATATTGCTTCTGAAATAAATGCTATAGTTTGTCTTTGTGTGGTAACACAGGTAAATAATAAACCACTGGTTGGTGAGGTAGCTAGCATAGCAGCTGTTGATACAGCATTAGTATCTGGTTATTATTGTTAATTTGTTCAAATAAAATGGATAGTTTATCAACATTTTGCTGCTGTACTGGTTTGTTATTCACCCGATGTATTTTTTTTTTTTTGCATGTCTGTTTTTAAGGCTGTTGAAATAAATGCTGTTGCTTAAACTATCATTTAGATAGGGAGTTAAAGGGACAATGTTCAAATTGCACTGGCTCTTGACCATTAATAATCAAAATGAATAAATTGACAAATAATAAGGACAAGTTTATCAAACCTCTCTTGGGGTTTTCATTACCTAAACAATATTCATCTTCATTTTACACTTGATTGTTGTTGAAATCATGAGCTGGGTTGGTATTTTCACATGCATTTATTATCTTTTATCCGGTTGGGCTGTTGGTTATTATAAAGCGTTTGGTATTTTACTAAAATAGCCTAGTATCAGTATATTGTTAGCTACATTACCCAGCTTGTATATTATTGGTTTCATGTAGGGTTTTGTTGTGTTTGGTCTTGCCTCTCAAATAGTTTTGTAGTTTTCAGTTTTGTGCTCACAAATGACAATGCATGTTTATTATTTAGTGGTGATATTTGGTAAAAGTGTGCGTGTCAATATCAAAGATGCGATGACAACTCTGGGGTTGATGGTGGTGAATGATTTTGCAATGCTGCATTTCAGTAATAGGTGTTATATAGTTTGCCCTTCGCAGTTTGCCTCATTCTAATTAATTGAACATTTTGTTAGATATCCATCCATCCATCCATCCATCCATAGAAGAAGAGCACTAGAGTGTGACAATATCCTGTTGTTCAAAATCATTTTTCAAGCTTGAAGTCTAGTGCAACCAGGTGCGCTTAAAGCCAGGTTTCCATCGTTTCTCAATGGCAGGTAGAGGTCACGCCACCTCACCGTTAGTGCTGGCACACACATTAGCCCTGGACTCTTTAGCACGGCACAAATCCGAAAGCACAGAGCCCCTATCGACAGCCTGGGCCTCGTTCTATTGACTGCCTCGTTTCCTGCCATCCAGAGAGCTCAGTGGAGCGTGTGCGTGAATAACCACAGCACCGGGTGTTTGCGAGAGTGAGAGTGTGTGGTTTGACCCGTGACTGCTGGGATACGGACACCGCTGCTCTCGCTACAGCACTGAGTCATGGTGCGGACGGGGCTCAGTGAGCACACAGCAGTGATTGATAACTACCCAGAAAGATTGCTCATCCCCTAGTTTATTTATACCGCCGTCCTTCACTTTAGTTTTCTTCTGAGCAGGCATGCATTTCCAACGTTGATGAGCTAAATGCGTCGTTTTTGCCTCAGGTTTTTCTCATCGTAGGTAGAATGCATGTCACATGTCTTACAAAAGGATATATATATATTTTTTTATACTCTTAAGTAGGGATGCACCGAAAACAAAATTCTTGGCCGAAACCGAAAACCGAAAAAGAGGAAACCAAGGCCGAAACCAAACACCAAATAAATTATGCCAATTATTAGTACCATTGCATTTATGGCTATGACTGTGTGAATATGACTATGAACTTTACTAAAAATCAAGGCATTGCAATTGCATAAATTAATATTAAAGTTTCAAATAATAAATAAATAGCAAATTATGCAAATATTTATTTAGCACATTGCAACAATGCACAGTATAAAATAAAAGTCTTACTAATTTTATACTATTGTACAGGTCTACTGGCCTGCAGAAAGGTACAGAAATTTAATGAAGTAATATATAACTGCATATTTAACTGTTTAAATTAAAGATTAATCCTTTTTAAACTTACAAAAGCTATTCAATCAAGAGCAGTGAGTGATATCCTTGTCTTTTGTTTGAGATTTGACAGACCGCAGTAAAGGCGACTGCCCCTTTAAGAGCTAATGCACGGATATGTGTCGTCTTTCTCGACTGTATACAGTTCACTTAAGGCATATACAGACTATGTCTGCAACCTATCTACTCATCAAGATGGACATATTGACATACTTTTTGTGTGAGTTTGTCCGTTTAAGCGCAAGACTTGAAAGAGAACTCAATATTTGCGCTGCTGGATGAGTGCGCAGAGACAGATCTTCTCAGCGCGTGAGTTCTCATTCCCGTCTTCTGGCTCTACACCCGGTGATGACGCGAAAACGACTGGACATATTCGAACATACGGCAGCACTCGCATGCACTGAACAAAGTGTACAAAGAGAGACCGTTTTGCCCACGCTGTTCTTTTATTGTCGCTGTTGTTGTAGTGTATCACTGAGGAGCCAGCATGTGTATCCATCAACAGAAACAGAAACAAAGCATTATTTTCAAGTTACATCCCATGCGTCATCAGATGTGAGATGAACCACATGCAGGTCGCGGATTCTGTTTGCGTCATCATAACATTTTTTTGACCGTATTGTTTCGGTGATAAAAGTCTTTCGCCGAAAGAAAAGTTCGTGCCCAAATATTCGTGCATCCCTACACTTAAGCCCTTTTCACATGTGTAATGAGAAAGCGAAGCGGAAAAGCGAATATTTTGTGTGCAAATTTTTTGCGTCACAACCATTAACATCAGTCGCGACACGAATTTGCGACGTCTGTGACGTTTCAGAGCTCCAACGTTTCAAAACATTTGCGGTGACAACTTAGAAAACATGGACACTTAATCCAGTGAAGACGAGCTTTTCATTTTATTTTAAACACTGAAAATGCACCCAGTCTTAAAAGAACAGAGAGTCTGAAGGGGAGTATGCTAATCTTGTACAGGAGCTAAAACTTTATCATGGCCGGTTCCCCACTTACTTTCGAATATCGGTAGGACAATTTTGAGGAGCTCCTCCAGGGACAAACACACACTTCAGGGAACCAATCGATCCGGAGCAGCTGTGTTTCCCCAGTTGTAAACATTTAAGAGCCACAGACGTTCTGACAGAAACACATTCACTTTCCAATAGTTGCGGACACAAATAAATTACGCAAAAAATCTAAGAGTTTTAACTCAAAAGGTTATGTAATCGCTGTCTGAAGCCTACAGTGGGCAAACAAAGCTACAGCTGTAATCTCATGAGAAATGCCATACCTGGGAAAGGTGTTGAGTGAATAGACATCAACCGGAGATTTCGTCACCTTTGTTAATTGGTATGTGATTGGTTTAAGCCTTTTCTATCGCAACTAGAGTTAAAAAAAATCGATATCGAAACAAAAAAAATGGCCTAAGCAGCACATTCGTGTTCGGTGTGGAAGCACTCATTACACAAACAGCTGATCAAAAAATAAAACCATTGCGCGTCAAATTCGTGTCCAGTGTGAAAGGACCTTTAGAAGAAAAGTATTTTTTTAAAGTGGTTCTGTCAGTTCTGAGTGTGATCTCCATTCAAACACTCACACGACCTTAGTCCTAAAATGACTAAGTCCTAAAGTGTCTATTAAACCTTTAAGACGAGTCATTTCACACGGCGGCCATCTTTGAAACGCCATATCTCTTTGAATGGGCAAACTTCAAATTCTCCAAAACTGTTCACCAAGCTTATGATTAAATTTCATATTTTAAAGGGATGGTTCACTTTGAAATTAAATTTTGATATGTTACCTCATGGGCATCCGAGATGTAGGAGTATTTGTTTCCCCAGTAGTTTCAATTTTGATCATTTTAGGTCAAACCGTTCTTGTCTGTGCCTCACATAATGCAGGTCTATGGTCACCACCTCAAAGAGCATACACAGAGAAGTCCAAATTAAACAATCCCCCATCGTAAGTACACACTGATGGCCTAAGAGACCAAACCAGCGGTTTGTGTGAGAAAACCAACAGTATTTATATCGTTTTTACCTCTTGTACAGCACTACGTCCGACTGATCCGAGGGCGCGTGTGTGTGTTTCCTGTTGTGACATTCGCGCGTTCTGGCTTTAGTTTGTTCGTTTTCTCACACAAACCGCTCGTTTGGTGTCTTAGGACATCAGTGTGTACTTACGATGGGGATTGTTTAATTTGGACTTCTGTGTATGCTCTTGAGGTGGTGACCATAGACCTGCATTATGTGAGGCACAGACAAGAACGGTTTGACCTAAAATGATCAAAATTGAAACTACTGGGGAAACAAATACTCCAACATCTCGGATGCCCATGAGCTAAGCTAAAACATATCAACATTTAATTTCAAAGTGAACTATCCCTTTAAATCACCAATGAAACAACTCGTAAATTGTGTTTCTAAACACATTTGAATCATGACACAAAGCTGGACAAAGCTAATGCGCAAACACTGCCTGTTTCTATAGCAACCGGAGCTTCTAACGGCAGCGGCAGTGATGTGATGACTTCATTAATCAATGATTGGCTCTTTCATTGGGCGTTGCACTTTCTCCCATTCTTAATAAAAATGTTTGTTTGCAGATTTCTTGTACAAATTTGTGAATGAAACCCATTCTTTGTGTCCTTTTTGCACCCCATTGCTTTTTTCTTCACTTAAAACCACTTTAACTTTGTGTCTTTTGGTCGTGTTTGAGTCAGGACGATACAAGAATCCATGTGGGAACTTGCAAATCAATTCATACATTAGATCTACTATATTTGACAGTGATGTAGCATACTTGAAATGTTTATTGAAGCGATTAGGCAGTATATACTGTCCAGTGTGCTAGCATTTGTCTTCAAATCCATCCGTTTGGGGTGTGAACATTGACCCTTTCCTCTCGAGATCATCATATCAAGCATCCGCACAGCCCATGTATGTGCCGCTTGACGCTCTGCTGGGTTCGTCTCGCAGACGTCCGGCTTCCTCTCGGCTGTCTGATGAGCCGCCGTCACTCTCATGCTTGGTCCCTGTCAGAGTTTTTTGCTCCTGAAATCAAATGAAAACTGATGTGTATTCCCCATCCCTCATCAGAACTCTCTCTCCATCAACCGTCAGTATTCACTGTCATTCGGAGGAAGTACCCTCTCTGACATCACTCGAATGTGTTGTGGAATTAATATTAGCAATATTGTTTGCGGGTCAATTTGACCCGGATATATAATCGTTTAAAGGGGGGGCTTTTTGATTGCATTCTGACTTTTTTTGAAAATAGGCTCATTTTCCAAGTCCCCTAGAGTTAAATAGTTGAGTTTCACCATTTTTGAATCCATTCAGCCGATCTTTGTATCTGGCGGTAGCACTTTTAGCATAGCTTAGCATACATCATTGATTCTAATCAGTCCATTAGCATCTCATTTAAAAAATGACCAAAGACACTTTCAATATTTTTCCTATTTAAAACTTGACTCTTCTGCAGTTACATCGTGAGCTAAGACCAACTGAAAATGAAAAGATGTGATTTTCTACACCTATATGGCTCGGAACTACTTTCTCATTCCTGCGTAATAATCGCAGATCTTCACGGCTGTACCATGGCTGCAGCAGCGCAATGTTAAAATGTCTCTCAGTTGACTAGTCTAGAGACTTTCTGTTTGATAAAGCCAGTTTCTCTTAACCGCCATAATCTCCTCCATATCGCTTTGAAATACAGCATTCTGTGCAGAATTCAAATGGGTCCGATATGTTTTGTTGTCTGCGTTATCTCGCGCATATGATCTGTGCCGCGCTCTTGTGTAGTCTAATTTTAGACTAGAGCCATTGGTGTGTGTGTGTTTTTATGCGTCACTTCGACTAAAAGCATCGCTTTCTATAGTGTGCTATGTGCTTTTCACCATGTAGAAATTAGTAAATGTTTGAACAACTGGCTGATTTCAGCTGCAGTCTATTTATAATGTAGGGGCGGGCGCTTCAGACTCTAGAGAGCTTTTGATTGGACAGAAGATTTGATGAGTTCTTGATGAGTAAATATATTACTTTTGTACAGTAGAATTTAGCTACGTCTTAACAATACTAACACTACTGATAATAATACATTATTTTAAAAACTTTATTTAAGGAATAATCAATTTTCTTCCTTGTTTAAATTTGAACAGTATAAAGCTCTGTTGTGCAGCACTTTATTATCGTTTTATGTCTTCATTTGTTTTCCAGCAAAATTATAATACACAACATATAATTTCTGGAAAGAAAAAGTATTGCTGTTTTTATGGATTCAGTTAATTCGGCTTTTTGTGTTAAAATTTTAAATTGATTAAATATTTTAAATTGAATTAAACCATTAAAATGGAATACAGAAAACTTAAAATGTAAAACGCAGAAGAAAAAAACATTTCATAGGGCCTGTCATTATTATTAAATTGTACGTTTCATGATTTCAATTAATTAGACATGATTTGTGATTACTTACTTTAATTTTATATTTAATAATATTAACCTTTTAGTAACTTTACAGTAAGGTCTCATCTCTCAGGTGTCAATATGTTAATGTATCAACTAACAATGAACAATATATTTCTTTAAACATTTATAAATCTTTGTTTATGTTATGAAAAATATAATTGTTCATTGTTTGTTCATGATCATTCACAGTGCAGGGGAAAATGACCTGTTTTTACCTGATATTTTGTTTTTCATACTGTAATCATTTTTTTGGGTGAATTGTATTGAATCCAATTAGCTATAAAAATTGTATACACACTGTAAAAAAAATATATATATATTTATACGGTTTAAATAAAACAAGAAAATACTATTTCAGTCTTTTTTGCATTCAATGTAACTTGCCTTTTCTTAAATTAATTGTGAAATTACTAGCAATTTCTGAGTGAAAATTGTTTCAAAAGAAATCCAGCTCCATTTTTTTCCCCCAGTTGAACTGTGGTATAATTTCTTTAATAAAAGACAATAGTAGCATAAATGCTGATAACAGACTATTAAGCAACTTATAGTTCAGTCTGTCTGGCTATAAATGATAAAAGAGCAGCAAATGAAAGACAAAAAATCTCCCCCCATCCCCTAAAACAAGCAGTCAGCAGAATCCACAGAACAGAAAGAGAACATACATAAGGCAAAAGAGTCTCATCAGAAAGAAATTCCCGCATCTGAGCTCGCGACCTGACAGATACACAGCAAGGCGGAAATTAATAGCGTGTATTGTGTCGGTGGCGCGCCAGTGGAGGACTATTGATTTCCTCTCGTCACCTGTGAGCGTTTCTCGCTGGGCTTTTCTGCAGTGTCAGACGCACACCAGCAACACAAAGAAACAATAATAACTTTTCTGCTGTGGATGGCCGCGCTGACGGCTGCTGTTGAAGAGGACACACTAGAGTTTGGCTAGTTTGACGATATTGTAGGAAGTACAACGTACGGTTGTTTATGTTATGAATAGTTTGTCCACTTAAACCATTAAACCAGACTAGTGTATAACAGCATGGCAGCCAGCTAAGATCAGTAAACCATATTAAGCCGGTATGATATATCGGCCACAATATCGGTATCAGCCATTATGCAAATTTGTATCAATAAGAACAATTGGCCAATGTAAAAAGCTTGACATGTATTTTGATTCTTTGTTCGCAAGTAATGTTGTCCAATGGCTTGTTTGCATTATTTAGCCATTATTTTATTCGCTTGTAAGGCAATATATTTTATTTTATGAAGAAAGTTGGCCATAAGAGTGTAAAATTAATGTTAAATCTTACACCGGGTTGTATATGTGTGATTTATGTTTAAGTGTTTGGGACACACTTTTAATGGTGAAACTTCTGTTTTTGTAATCAGGCTCTCAAAAATTATATAACAATTTGGATTTAGATTTATTGGCCAATATATTGGTTGTCAGTTTTCAAATATAAATAATTATTGAATCGGCCAATATATTGGTTATTGTTTTTCAAACATAAAGAATTATCGTATCGGCCAATATATCGGTTATCAGTTTTCAAATATAAAGAATTATTGGCCAATATATCGGTTATCAGTTTTCGAAATATAAAGAATTATTGTATCGGCCAATATATTGGTTATTGTTTTTCAAACATAAAGAATTATCGTATCGGCCAATATATTGGTTATTGTTTTTCAAACATAAAGAATTATCGTATCAGTCAATATATTGGTTATCAGTTTTCAAATATAAAGAATTATTGGCCAATATATCGGTTATCAGTTTTCGAAATATAAAGAATTATTGTATCGGCCAATATATTGGTTATTGTTTTTCAAACATAAAGAATTATCGGCTATCGGCCAATATATCGGTTATCAGTTTTCAAATATAAAGAATTATTGGCCAATATATCGGTTATCAGTTTTCAAATATAAAGAATTATTGTATCGGCCAATATATTGGTTATTGTTTTTCAAACATAAAGAATTATCGTATCAGTCAATATATTGGTTATTGTTTTTCAAACATAAAGAATTATCGTATCAGTCAATATATTGGTTATCAGTTTTCAAATATAAAGAATTATTGGCCAATATATCGGTTATCAGTTTTCGAAATATAAAGAATTATTGTATCGCCAATATATTGGTTATTGTTTTTCAAACATAAATATTATATATATATATATATATATTTATATATATATTTTCAAATATAAAGAATTATTGGCCAATATATCGGTTATCAGTTTTCGAAATATAAAGAATTATTGTATCGGCCAATATATTGGTTATTGTTTTTCAAACATAAAGAATTATCGTATCTGTCAATATATTGGTTATCAGTTTTCAAATATAAAGAATTAATGTATCGGCCAATATATCGGTAATCAGTTTTCAAATATAAAGAATTATTGGCTATCGGCCAATATATCGGTAATCAGTTTTCAAACATAAAGAATTATTGTATCGGCCAATATATCGGTTATAATTTTTCAAATATAAAGAATTATTGGCTATCGGCCAATATATCGGTTATCAGTTTTGAAACATAAAGAATTATCGTATCGGCCAATATATCGGTTATCAGTTTTCTAATATAAAGAATTATTGGCTATCGGCCAATATATCGGTTATCAGTTTTGAAACATAAAGAATTATTGTATCGGCCAATAAATTGGCTATCAGTTTTCAAATATAAAGAATTATTGGCTATCGGCCAATATATCAGTAATCAGTTTTCAAACATAAAGAATTATTGTATCGGCCAATATATCGGTTATAATTTTTCAAATATAAAGAATTATTGGCTATCGGCCAATATATTGGTTATCAGTTTTGAAACAAAGAATTATCGTATCGGCCAATATATCGGTTATCAGTTTTCTAATATAAAGAATTATTGGCTATCGGCCAATATATCGGTTATCAGATTTGAAACATAAAGAATTATCGTATCGGCCAATATATCGGTTATCAGTTTTCAAATACTGTATAAATGATTATCAGTTATCAGGCAATATATTGTTTCTGTTTATTTATATTTTTATATTTTAGTTTTTTCCCAGTTAATAATCTTATCACATCAACTTAAACTTTTCAGTCAAATTTTCATTTAAAGTTTTTCCAACTAATATTTTTATTTTATTTCAGCTTTATTTAAATTATCAGAAATGATTTTAATAGTTTTTGTTCACAGTAATCTTGCACATAAAAACACTTTTTTTGTAAAAAAAAATATTTTACAATTAGGTTTCATCTATTCAACTATAACATATATATATATATATATATATATATATATATATATATATATATATATATATATATATTTGTTCACATGAATTAAAAATGAACAATACTTCTGCAGCAGTTATTAATCTTAGTAATATGTTTAAATAGTGTTTCCTAAAATATTAATGCTTTTATTGCTCTCAGGAAGTTTGGTTTTAGTTGGAAAACCAGCTAGAAACTGGAATTTCTTTATCTGATATCTATGGATTAATTCAAGCATTTATGATAACTCATGCTGTTTAAATGCAACCCAATTAAATTGTGTAAAATTGTTGAGTATGACAATCATTCTGTACGTTGTATGTAAAGGTGATTGGGTAAGTCTAAGGAACATTTCGAAAACAAAATCTGTGTAAATAAATTATATTTTGCTTAAAGAAAATTAAACCTATTGTGTTTTTTTTCCCATTGTGACATTTTTACCACAATGAGGCATATTGTCACCCAATTTCTTAATTCTGTCATTTGAAAAAAGTCTTTAGATAAAGGTTTTTGTGTCTGTGTGTGAGTGTGTGAGCATTTGCTCATAATATGATATATTGTTTGGTTGAAATATGACCTAGACATGTTCTTGATCAGCATTATACAGTTTGAATGCTTTCTAAGTCAGTTTGAGAGGGAAACCTTATGACAACACGCGAATAGAAATATTAATGTGTTCTGCATCATTTTCCAGCAGGTGTGTCTCTGCAAACTAGATTTGCTGGCCCAAGATGCATTGTTCTGTTTGAGATCTACATTATTTAATCATAATAGCACCATTTATAATGGAGCGGTGTGGTTTATACTCTATATGTCAATTCCATTTCCATGAAAAATGCCGTGATTATCATAACACATCCATTCTCTTGTCCCCTGGATGCGTTTGCGTTGGATCAGTAACCTCTGTAAAGGACGGCGCGGTGAGCAGGACCTGTTATTGGTGGAATAGGATGTGTAGGAGCTGTTCTCGTGCCATGTTCTTGACATGTGAAGTGTTTGCGCTACACGTCTGGTCAAACAGGGACTGTGACGGCAGGATAACGCTGGGACACGACTCCCTAAACGGCCGTCATGCGAGGCCACGCTGCCACTGTCAGATTACACCCGAACAGATCTCTGATTATAGACACTGCTGCTGTTGTCATTTAACTCTTTCCCGCCAGTGTTTTTGAAGAAAGATGCCTGCCAGCACCAGCATTTTTATCAACTTGCATCATGTCAAAAGAAAGAACAGAGCCTCTGCTTTTAAACAAACAAACCTTTTATTCTAGCTTCATGCATTCTTTTTTTATCAACATTAAAACACAGATGGAGTACCTCAAAAACACCTCTTGTGGGTCTTCACGTACAAAAACTCACTCACGTTTAGTCAAAGCCTAAAACTATTGTGCTTGTTGTATTCTGCTCCGTGAGACCTTTCAAACGACATATGACACATGACTATCTGAGCCGTATGATGTTTTTGACACATTACAGTACATAGTACAAAAAAAGTATTTAATACATTTTGAAAACAGAAAACATCGGAAAATAACTCAGCACTACTTAGGAGTTCATCAAATTGGGTACATGCATTGTAAACTTCAGACTCTAGACTGTCAACTGACACCTATGTTGTGTTGATCAAGTCAGTTTTTAAAAATATGATTATTAATTTTTTCGCAGCTAGGTCGCACCCGCAGGCGGTATACCCTGGGTTTGAGCGACGACTCAGCACTCGTGAAGAGTTGATAAAAAAAGAAACGCGTTTCGAAACTTTAAAATTTGATGTTGTGTTTTTTCATTCAGTGATTGCTTAATTTTTCATGTTTTAACCCACTGGTTGGGGTTTTTTGGGGTTGGTTGGTTTAGCCCAGCGTTCGGGTTGTTTTAGCCTTGTGGTTGGGTTGTTTTAGCCTTGTGGTTGGGTTGTTTTAGCCTTGTGGTTGGGTTGTTTTAACCCTGCGGTTGGGTTGTTTTAACCCAGCAGTCGGGTTGGTTGGTTTAGCCCAGCGGTCGGGTTGGTTGGTTTAGCCCAGCGTTCGGGTTGTTTTAGCCTTGTGGTTGGGTTGTTTTAGCCTTGTGGTTGGGTTGTTTTAGCCTTGTGGTTGGGTTGTTTTAACCCTGCGGTTGGGTTGTTTTAACCCAGCAGTCGGGTTGGTTGGTTTAGCCCAGCGTTCGGGTTGTTTTAGCCTTGTGGTCGGGTTGTTTTAGCCTTGTGGTTGGGGTTTAGCCCAGCGGTTTGGTTGGTTTTAGTTGGTTGGTTTAGCCCAGCGGTCGGTTTGGTTGGTTTAACCCAGCAGTCGGGTTGGTTGGTTTAGCCCAGCGGTCGGTTTGGTTGGTTTAGCCCAGCGGTCGGTTGTTTTAGCCTTGTGGTCGGGTTGTTTTAGCCTTGTGGTCGGGTTGTTTTAGCCTTGTGGTCGGGTTGTTTTAACCCTGTGGTTGGGTTGTTTTAACGCTGTGGTTGGGTTGTTTTAGCCCAGCGGTCCGGTTGGTTGGTTTAGCCCAGCGGTTGGGTTGTTTTAACCCTGTGGTTGGGTTGTTTTAGCCCAGCGGTCGGGTTGGTTGGTTTAGCCCAGCGGTTGGGTTGTTTTAGCCCAGCAGTCGGGTTGTTTTAGCCTTGTAGTTGGGTTGTTTTAACGCTGTGGTTGGGTTGTTTTAACGCTGTGGTTGGTTGTTTTAGCCCAGCGATTGGGTTGTTTAAACCCTGTGGTTGGGTTGTTTTAACCCTGTGGTTGGTTGTTTTAGCCCAGCGGTTGGGTTGTTTTAACCCTGCGGTTGGGTTGTTTTAACCCTGTGGTTGGGTTGTTTTAGCCCAGCAGTCGGGTTGGTTGGTTTAGCCCAGCGGTCGGGTTGTTTAAGCCTTGTGGTTGGGTTGTTTAAGCCTTGTGGTTGGGTTGTTTTAACCCTGTGGTTGGGTTGTTTTAACCCTGTGGTTGGGTTGTTTTAACCCTGTGGTTGGGTTGTTTTAACCCTGTGGTTGGGTTGTTTTAACCCTGTGGTTGGGTTGTTTTAACCCTGTGGTTGGGTTGTTTTAACCCTGTGTTTGGGTTGTTTTAACCCTGTGGTTGGGTTGTTTTAACCCTGTGGTTGGGTTGTTTTAACCCTGTGGTTGGGTTGTTTTAACCCTGTGGTTGGGTTGTTTTAACCCTGCGGTTGGGTTGTTTTAACCCTGTGGTTGGGTTGTTTTAGCCCAGCAGTCGGGTTGGTTGGTTTAGCCCAGCGGTCGGGTTGTTTAAGCCTTGTGGTTGGGTTGTTTAAGCCTTGTGGTTGGGTTGTTTTAACCCTGTGGTTGGGTTGTTTTAACCCTGTGGTTGGGTTGTTTTAACCCTGTGGTTGGGTTGTTTTAACCCTGTGGTTGGGTTGTTTTAACCCTGTGGTTGGGTTGTTTTAACCCTGTGGTTGGGTTGTTTTAACCCTGTGGTTGGGTTGTTTTAACCCTGTGGTTGGGTTGTTTTAACCCTGTGGTTGGGTTGTTTTAACCCTGTTTTAACCCTGTATATCTGCTGCAAATGCGACCGGGTTCCCCTCCGTCCCAAACACACATGCATATAACATGCTGTAATTAAGTCGTTTACATAATAAAAGTAACCATGCCTGTAGTTTTAATAATTTAAACAAGCCTTTGAAGTTTGAGCAAAAACTTCTGACAGTGTCGTGTTTTAGTGTATTTTATTAATTTTGTTCAAAGCGCTGGATGTCATCTGGTGCTTGTGAAACACACAGAACACTTAACTACATGATTTCATGGTGAAATGTTATTTTTCATGTTTAATCAGGTCTATTTTCAGCTTTTAATTTTTTACTTACTAGTACTGTATGGAAAATATTATTCTTATTAATTTTTATTTATTTTTTTGGTCTTTTTTTTTACTTGAAAGAAAAAGCTAATGTAGCACTTTCATTTTAACTTATATAAACTGATAACATTTATTTTACTGGACAGTTGTTTTAGCCCAGCAGTCGGGTTGGTTGGTTTAGCCCAGCGGTCGGGTTGGTTGGTTTAGCCCAGCGGTTGGGTTGTTTTAGCCCAGCAGTCAGGTTGTTTTAGCCCAGCAGTCGGGTTGGTTGGTTTAGCCCAGCGGTTGGGTTGGTTGGTTTAGCCCAGCGGTTGGGTTGGTTGGTTTAGCCCAGCAGTCGGGTTGGTTGGTTTAGCCCAGCGGTTGGGTTGGTTGGTTTAGCCCAGCAGTCGGGTTGGTTGGTTTAGCCCAGCGGTCGGGTTGGTTGGTTTAGCCCAGCGGTTGGGTTGTTTTAGCCCAGCAGTCAGGTTGTTTTAGCCCAGCGGTCGGGTTGGTTGGTTTAGCCCAGCGGTTGGGTTGTTTTAGCCCAGCAGTCAGGTTGTTTTAGCCCAGCAGTCGGGTTGTTTTAACCCTGTGGGTTGGGTTGTTTTAGCCCAGTGATTGGGTTGTTTTACTCCAGCGATTGGGTTGTTTTACCCCAGCAGTCGGGTTGGTTGTTTTAACCCACCGATTGGGTTGTTTTAGCCCAGCGATTGGGTTGTTTTAACCCTGTGGTTGGGTTGTTTAGGGGCCTATACTTTCCGCAATCACGGAATCGCGGAATCGGCATATTAATGCAGAATCTAGTGTTCACGCAGATTTTCCAGGAATTTTACATATGTGGAATGAAATTCTGTTTCGTGTGGGAGAAGAACGTATGTCTGGGGAAAATGCAGGAAGCAAATCTGGGCGACACGACCCCTCCCGTCATTTCAGCTCCTACTTCAAAACAATGAAAGTATGGCGGCGGCTCGCCGGCGGTAAAATGTAAGAAACTCGGCGCTAACGGCGGCTTTATACGCACGTGCAAGCAGTAAATGCGGCAGTGCCGAAGCTGTGTATGGAGAGCTGGAGTCGCGTGCCTGTTGTGCTTTTACAACACACCAGCGTTTGTCTCGAGCAGCTGAACCGCGGCTTGTGCATTGCAAATTCGTCAATATTCGTCCAAATATATCCATTCTGTCACTTTTCCGGTGTTCTCCTCCGATTCCTGTCAGTCTCGTGCTGTGATTTATGATGGTCAGCTTATATCTGCTGCAAATGCGACCGCGTTCCCCTCCGTCCCAAACACACATGCATATAACATGCTGTAATTAAGTCGTTTACATAATAAAAGTAACCATGCCTGTAGTTTTAATAATTTAAACAAGCCTTTGAAGTTTGAGCAAAAACTTCTGACAGTGTCGTGTTTTAGTGTATTTTATTAATTTTGTTCAAAGCGTTGGATGTCATCTGGTGCTTGTGAAACACACAGAACACTTAACTACATGATTTCATGGTGAAATGTTATTTTTCATGTTTAATCAGGTCTATTTTCAGCTTTTAATTTTTTACTTACTAGTACTGTATGGAAAATATTATTCTTATTAATTTTTATTTATTTTTTTGGTCTTTTTTTTACTTGAAAGAAAAAGCTAATGTAGCACTTTCATTTTAACTTATATAAACTGATAACATTTATTTTACTGGACAGTTTAAAGCTCAAAACAATTAATATTTTGTTGTCATGTTGCATCATTCAGTATTTGTGATGTTTGTTACCTAAATAAATTGAAGGTCATTCCTATTTTATGTTTTATGTTCTATTATATTGACATTAAAAGCACACTCTTTTTACGACTAAAATAACAGTAAAGAGTTGAAAAAAAACCAGAATTCCCAAAAATTTTAACAGAAAAAACAGAATATGGGAAAAAATGTAACAGGTTTTATATGGCCCTAGTTGTTTTAGCCCAGAGGTTGGGTTGTTTTAGCCCAGAGGTTGTTTAGCCCAGAGGTTGGGTTGTTTTAGCCCAGAGGTTAGGTTGTTTTAACCCGGAGGTTGTTTAGCCCAGAGGTTGTTTAGCCCAGAGGTTGGGTTGTTTTAGCCCAGAGGTTAGGTTGTTTTAGCCCAGAGGTTGGGTTGTTTTAGCCCAGAGGTTAGGTTGTTTTAGCCCAGAGGTTGTTTAGCCCAGAGGTTGGGTTGTTTTAGCCCAGAGGTTAGGTTGTTTTAACCCGGAGGTTGTTTAGCCCAGAGGTTGGGTTGTTTTAGCCCAGAGGTTAGGTTGTTTTAGCCCAGAGGTTGTTTAGCCCAGAGGTTGGGTTGTTTTAGCCCAGAGGTTGTTTAACCCAGAGGTTGGGTTGTTTTAGCCCAGCGGTTGGGTTGTTTTAGCCCAGAGGTTGGGTTGTTTTAGCCCAGCGGTTGGGTTGTTTTAGCCCAGAGGTTGTTTAGCCCAGAGGTTGGGTTGTTTTAGCCCAGCGGTTGGGTTGTTTTAGCCCAGAGGTTGTTTAGCCCAGCGGTTGGGTTGTTTTAGCCCAGAGGTTGTTTAGCCCAGAGGTTGGGTTGTTTTAGCCCAGAGGTTGTTTAACCCAGAGGTTGGGTTGTTTTAGCCCAGAGGTTGGGTTGTTTTAGCCTAGAGGTTGGGTTGTTTTAGCCCAGAGGTTGTTTAACCCAGAGGTTGGGTTGTTTTAGCCCAGAGGTTGGTTTGTTTTAGCCCAGAGGTTGTTTAGCCCAGAGGTTGTTTAGCCCAGAGGTTGATTAGCCCAGAGGTTGGGTTGTTTTAGCCCAGAGGTTGTTTAACCCAGAGGTTGGGTTGTTTCAGCCCAGAGGTTGTTTAGCCCAGAGGTTGGGTTGTTTTAGCCCAGAGGCTGGGTTGTTTTAGCCCAGAGGTTGTTTAGCCCAGAGGTTGGGTTGTTTTAGCCCAGAGGTTGTTTAGCCCAGAGGTTGATTAGCCCAGAGGTTGGGTTGTTTTATATATTACTATATATATGGCTGGCTAAAATTAAGACTAAATAGGTTGGAAATTAAAAAAAAGAAATATAATTACTAGAGGAAACAATAATAATCAAAAGGTGAATATTTATTAATTAGCTATTTAATAAATGTTTAAATTATTAGTCATTAAACTTATTAATAATGTTAATTTATTAAACGTATAAATAAATGTTAATTCCCAACATACTTTGGGTTAATTTTAAGCAAGCAATATAGTAATGTTTAAACAATAGTTGAGTTAAATAAAACTACCCAGCAGGTTGGGCAAACATTTAACCCAATCGCTGGGTAAAAACAACCCAATCGCTAGGTTTGTCAATTTTGAACCTAGTGTTTTTTAGAGTGTAATGCGTTCTATTGAAATTTACGCTTTCGTTAGCATGTTTACTTAAGTATTATTTTAAGTGTTTATAATCGGGTTATAGTACTTCCTCCTGTCCCATTTTAACAGTAGCTATAAAGTGCTAGAAATGATGTTATTGATCAACTGTGATGAATCCCCAGAGCTGAAAGTGCAGGTGGGATTGTAAGGAACGCGTTATAGTTTCTTTCCAAGCATTCGTCGTCATCACAACTGTCAAAGTTGCGGCGTGTTCACCGGGCTTTTAATCTAAAAGCTGCCGTGTTATTTGACTTGACTGGAATAATCTTGTCCATTGTGACAGCAACTCTAACGCAGTGTGATATTGCAGTTTCACACTCTTTTTCTCCAGCAGGATGGACGGTGTTTCTGAGCTGTGCTTCAACAAAGGTTGCCTTTCAGCAGTTTCCATTAGGGATTTCTTAAATTCATGTTTGTAAAAGGGAAAAATGGTCTGTTTTCCTTCCCCTCGATAAAGCAGAAATGCATGAAAAAGAAATGTCAAAGAAATGTCAAACGCCCGCTGGCCCCGTCCACTCCATCTACCTGACAGAATGTATGGAAAGCCATTGAAAGCCGTTCCTGATCTTTGGTTCACCCCGACACCGACGTAAGTGCCCTGACTTTCATGTCTGCTTTTAGTGTCTGGCTCCATGAAAGCCAAAGAGTCTTTGGTAAAACTGGACTTTATGTACGTTTTTGTACCGCTAATAAATTTCGCAGTTTCGAAAGTTTTGCATTGGTGCTTTATTATCTTAAACCTATAACACACTTACCCATTTGGCAGATATTTTAAGTGTTAACGTTTAATTCTCAAGATTTAGGATTTATTCATCTGAGGTCCTTTTGCAAAGGTAGCTAGATTTAAGAATGTGTAGCTGTTTGTACTGATAGCAAAACGAAATACTAGACTTTAAGTTTTTAGTAGTTTTATAAGTTTTGAACATGCTTTTAGTTACTCGTTGCACAGTCATCGCTGTTGTTTTAGTTTTCATTTATTTATTATTTAAGTACTGTAGTATAATATTTTTAATTAGCTTTTATTTTTTACTTTTATTTATCGCAATTTTATGTGCTTCCTGTAATTTTTTTTTGTTTTTCTTAAAAAAAAAAAAATATTTCGTTTTATTTTAAATTTTACACATTTTAGAACTTCAACTTTAGTACTACAATCTTACAATTTATACGTTTTAACGTTTTTTTTTTAACTTTGTTTTTCCATGTAATATTTATATTGTCATTTTTTTATTAGTTCGTCTTTGAAATATATCTATTTAGCTTTATTTTTATTTCAGTTTTAGTCATTTTAGGACTTCAACTTTAGTTCTAAAAAATTTCAGTTTGTTGCCAACGCAAAATTTCAAATGTATAATTTTTTTATGTTTTTCATGTAATATTTATATTGTAAGTTTTATTAGTTTTTCTTTGAAATATATCTATTTAGCTTTATTTTTATTTCAATTTTAGTACTCCAATGTTAAAAACTTAAAGCAACATTTCTACTTTAAGTTTTGTATAAGTTTTTAACTTTTTTTTAATTTTGTTTTTCCATGTAATATTTATATTGTATTTTTTTTATTTGTTTTTCTTGGAAATATATCTATTTAGCTTTTATTGTTATTTCAATTGTAGTAATTTTAGACAAACATTTTAAATTTAAACCAACATTTCTAATTGACGCATTTTCTTTTAGTTTAAGTTTGTTTTTCCATGTAATATTCATATTGTCATTTTTCTTTTAAATCTTTTTAGATTTATTTTAGATTTTTAGTAATTTTAGTACTTCAACTTTAGTTCTTTAAATGTTATTTCAGTTAGCTGCCGAAGCAACATTTCTAATATAGGTTTTTAAAGTTTTTCCATGTAATATTTATATTGTCATTTGTATTAGTTTTTCTATTAAATCTGTCTATATTTTTTATGTCAATTTTAGTAATTTTATTACTTCAATATAAAAAACCTAAAGCAACATTTCTACTATAATTTTTTTATACGTTTTCTTAAAGTGTATTTTCAATGTAATATTTATATTGTATTGTTTAGTAGTTTTTAATTGAAAATATATCTATTTAGCTTCAACATTTTAAAATGTATCTTTATTTTTATTTAAATTGTAATCTAAAAATTGATACGTTTTCTTTTAGTTTTATTAATTGTTTTTCCATGCAATATTTATATTGTAATTTTTCTTTTACATCTACTTCGCTTTATTTTTAATTCAATTTTAGCAATTTTAGTACTTCAACGTAAAAAACACTATGCTTTTCATGTAATATTTATATTGTAATTCAGTTTTTCTTTGAAATACATCTATTTAGTTTGATTTTTATGTCAATTTTAGTCTCTCTCTCTCTCTCTCTCTCTCTCTGTCTCACCACTATAAAGTTTCTTTATCACAATATTTAATTTAATTTCAGCTTTATTTAAATTATTTTTTACAGTTATCGTTTCCATTTTAGTTCACAATAACACTGATGCCAATTAGTATTAATACATCTTTATTTCAAAGGAAGCACAATGTGTTTTCTTGCTTCTGATTTATATCTCAAATTAACCTCTTCAGAACGTCACGTTTTGCAGATAATGATTCAATTATAGCATGCTAAACAAGTGCAGCCTGTGTCAAGAGTAATCTCACTTTACATCTGTGCACTAATAGCTTTGAATATTGATTTCTCGTCACCATTTAAGCGCCCGTGTCCCGTTAAAACTGCAGAATTACACATCTCAGTCATTTGATTTGCACGTTTATGCTTTAGAATCAATTCTTCATATATTTACACACTAAACGCAGTGTTTTGGTTGCTAGTTTGTTTTAACCCAAGACAAGTTTTGTGCTGTCAGAATTGGTGTTTTCTCTCTAAAATGGCAGAATATTTTGTCATTATTTGCTCATTCTCATCTTGCTCCAACCAAAAAATGTAATTATTTATGTTGTAATAAGACCAAACTCCAAATAGACAAAACAAGTATTATTATTATTTAAAAAACACAATAAAAAAATCATAAAAGTAGTTTGCATGGCTCCTTAGAAATCTTCTGAAGACACAATAGTTTTATATGAAGAACAGATTAAAAATAACGTGTAAATTTGACATTTTTAGTATCAAATATGTAATTCTGTGCAACTGAACGTTAGAATATTTTCAGTAAATAACTTAAACTCGGTTTAAAACTATAATATAACTTCAGGATACTTACAAAATAAAGTATACGTTTGTTATTGACTACTTTTATGATTCATTTTGGTATTTTTTTTATTATTTTCCCTCAGTATTTTGGTTTTTCAATGCAATATCTAAACCTACTTAAATCAAAAAACAAGATGAAATCATTTTATTGCATTTTTGTTGCATAGAAAATACCAAATGCTAATACCAACTTTTGTGTGTTATGGGAAAAAGAACGTCATACAGGTTTAAAAAGAGGTAAAATCCATCATCATAATCTTTTGTAGCATTATAAATTTGCAATGATCATTATAATCACTATTATTTGAGGTTCTGCTAGCTGCCTCTCTCTCTCTCTCACTCCTTCACCTCACTCTCTCACCTGTCAGATAACCCATGAACCTCACCTCACCTCACCTCTCTCTCTCACCTCACCTCACCTCACGATCCAGCTCCTCTTCCCGCCAGTCTCAGCATTAGCATCCGCTGAGAGGCCCGCTGTCATTTGTGCTCGGCCCGGCTACTCACAGACGAGAAATACTGTTCACATCATCATCGGTCATGGCGACAGCGGCTGTAAACGTGTGTGTGTGTGTGTGTAGCTTCTCCCTCAGTTCAGCTAGCTGATGTTTTCCAGTTTACATCTGTCCACATTCACACGTTTCTCTCTGCTACTGTATCCGGTCTTGTATCTCTCTCTCTCTCTCTCTCTCTCTGTCTCACTCTCTTGCTAGCTCTGGCAGAAAGTGTGTGAACTCTCTCTCTCTCTCTCTCTCTCTCTCTCTCTCTCTCAAAACAGTGTACGCAAGTTTCATACTTTAAGGGATGCAAACGGAGAAGTGCGTCTTTAGAAGAGCACGTCTAGAAATGTGTAAATAGAAACACATCTGAAACACTCTCTCACTGTCTCTCTCTCTCTCTCTCTCTCTCTCTCTCTCTCTGTCTCTCTCTCTCACTCTCTGTCTCTCTCTCTCACTCTCTCTCTCTCTCTCTCTCTCTCTCTCTCTCTCTCTCTGTCTCTCTCTCTCTCTCTCTCTCTCTCTCTCTCTCTCTCTCTCTCTCTCTCTCTCTCTCTCTCACTCTCTGTCTCTCTCTCTCTCTCTGTCTCTCTCTGTCTCTCTCTCTCTCTCTCTCTCTCACTCTCTGTCTCTCTCTCACTCTCTCTGTCTCTCACTCTCTGTCTCTCTCTCTCTCACTCTCTGTCTCTCTCTCTCTCTCTCTCTCTCTCTCTCTCTCTCTCTCTCTGTCTCTCTCTCTCTCTCTCTCTCTCTCTCTCTCTCTCACTCTCTCTCTGTCTCTCTCTGTCTCTCTCACTCTCTCTCTCTCTCTCTCTCTCTCTCTCTCTCTCTCTCTCTCTCTCTCTCTCTCTCACTCTCTCTCTCTCTCTCTCTCTCTCTCTCTCTCTCTCACTCTCTGTCTCTCTCTCTCTCTCTCTCTCCACAGTCAGTGCTTATGAAGATCAACGGACGGGCTCCCGGTGATGGATCGCTCCGAGACCCAAGCACTATTTTCTGTCCATGTTTTCAGCACTTTTCATGGTTGACGACCCACCTGAGATAAATAAGCCGAACGCTCCGTCCTGCTTTTAAAGCTGACCTGGAGTCAGCACACGGGTAGATAACTTTAAACTACAGCTGACCGAGTGCACAGACACAATTTGAGTAACTGACAATTAGCTTGAATAGTGACTAAACAAGTACAACACTGTATCTTTCTTAGCATCGCTACCTCATTTTAAAGCGTATCTGTGGAATACTGTAGCTGTAACTCTAACGTTTCAATGTTCACAACTTGCTTGCTTTTACAGTATGCGGAGCAAAATGCTAAGTCCCTGTCACAGACGCAGAAAGTTTGACCAAAGCAAAAGAGAAGACTGCTCTGTTTTCCAATGAGAAGTGCATCCGTAGCGTTTGGAGCCGTTTAGCTACAGTAAACTGATCTGAGAGCAGCGCTTCACCCCTTGCGCACCCAGAGCACGAACGCCGGCTCGTATTTGCTGAACACGCTGAATTTCCACTCAGCCGAAGCCCTCGACCGTCCTTGTCGCTACACCAGCAGATTGTGTGACTCTCTCTGCTTAAGCGCAGGAAATAAGATGCAGGGGTTTCTGCGAATCCGTCAAGCGTATGTTTGATTAGCACAGCAGAGGAAGCCATTAAACAAACGGCCGCCTGTAAGAGCAGATTCAGTTGTTTCTGATAACACACACACACACACACTTTATGGCCTGCGCTCTTCAACGGGCTCCAGTGCTTTTTTTTGCCACTACTTATTTTGTAGGAATAAAAAAATATCATTGACAATTTAATTTTGTCTTGGGAGGATTTGATGAGAAATTTTGCAGTATCATCGTTTCAAAGCAACTTTACAGAAAAACCACATGGGTTTCACATGGGAATATGCAAGCGTTTACATGGGTTTCACTGTGATCTCATGGGTTTCACTGTGATCTCATGGGTTTCACATGTGATTTACATGGGTTTCACATGATATTTCACATGTGATCTCATGGGTTTCATAAGTGATTTACATGGGTTTCATATGATATGTGATCTCATGGGTTTCACATGTGATCTTATGGCTTTCACATCTGATTTACATGGGTTTCACATGATATTTCATGTGATCTCATGGGTTTCACATGTGATTTACATGGGTTTCATATGATATGTTTCACATGTGATCTCATGGGTTTCACATGTGATTTACATGGGTTTCACATGATGTTTCACTTGTGATCTCATGGGTTTCACATGTGATTTACATGGGTTTCACATGTGATTTACATGGGTTTCACATGATATGTTTCACATGTGATCTCATGGGTTTCACACGTGATCTTATGGGTTTCACATGTGATTTACATGGGTTTCATATGATATTTCACATGTGATCTCATGGGTTTCACATGTGATTTACATGGGTTTCATATGATATGTGATCTCATGGGTTTCACATCTGATTTACATGGGTTTCACATGATATTTCATGTGATCTCATGGGTTTCACATGTGATTTACATGGGTTTCATATGATATGTTTCAGTGATCTCATGGGTTCCATAAGTGATTTACATGGGTTTCACATGATGTTTCACTTGTGATCTCATGGGTTTCACATGTGATTTACATGGGTTTCACATGATATGTTTCACATGTGGTCTCATGGGGTTCAAATGTGATTTACATGGGTTTCACATGTGATTTACATGGGTTTCACATGATGTTTCACTTGTGATCTCATGGGTTTCACATGTGATTTACATGGGTTTCACATGATTTGTTTCACATGGGTTTCACATGATATATTCCCTTGTGAAACCCATGAGGTCACATGTGAAACCCATGTAAATCACATGTGAAACCCATGTAAATCACATGTGAACTCATGGGTTTCACATGGAAATATACACGTCTATGGGTTTCACATGTGATAACATGCTTCATATGTGTAAATGTTCCAAAAGCGCACATTTCCCATGTGCAAAACACGTTTCACATGTGATTCACATATTTCACATGTGCTTTTAACGTTTTTACATGTTAAATTTCACATGTGAAGTTCATGTGTTTTTTCTGAAATGTCGAGTTCAGACTGCACGTTTTTCAAACTGGTGGGATCAGGGCTGTGTTCACACTGCATGACTATCTGGGGTAGCGTTCAGTCACTGCTGTGTTCACACTGCAAAATGGATCTGCGACAGGGGGTTTCACACCGCATGACTGTACAAGAGGAAGAATCGCAGACAACCCAAACCCACGTGCGATGTGACAAGTAAACAACGCGTGTGTCAGACTGGATTTCTTGCGCGAAACTAAGATGCTAACTATTATATTTATGATTTATGGAAAACACGGACTGAATCGCAGAATCCAGTTATATAAAAAATGGAATTGCTGTATAACGCGGAACTGAATGAATAAATAAGTACTCTTAAATCCAGTCACAATATAGACTAGTGTCTGTGAATAATGAACCGAAATATTAAAAAGAATATTTAAATATGCATGTTCTGAGTGTCTCTGTGTGAATGAGTGGTGCAGATGCGCGGTTTCATTTCTCACACATGCATACACACACAAACACAATAAAGCACACATGACACTCGCTGTGTTTTCAGCCTCTGCCGTCTCACGATATGAGGACATGAACGCATAAACTTCATCTCCAGAGCCGCTCTTAGTCACTTCATCAGTAGGCTATTTCACCAACTCGTCATATCATAAACACACAAAGTCAAAGGTCTTCACGGCAACCCGTCAAAATAAGTCCTGTTTAACCTGAAGAAATTAGGACAGAAATATTTGTACAGTAGAATTAGCACAAACACTAATAATAATTATTTTTAAAAACAAATTTTCAACAGTTGTGCAGCACTTTGATTGAACTAGATTACTGTAGATACTGTATTTTAATTCTTGCGTGAAACATTTTAAAAGCTTTGTAATAAAAGCTTTCAGAGCAAAACATTTGAGAGCTACTGAATATGGTCAAAGATAAGATCATTTAACAGATTCACTGATTTAATTTGATCTCTGGCTTTGGTAAATGGCTACTTAAGCGCAGTTTCTTGCATCAAACGGCAGACCATTATTGTGTTTGTTCCAGGTTCAGTTTCTCCCGTGTCTCAGTGGCGTTTACAAAAGACATGCTTTTATCCGACACTCTCATTCTCTCTCTCTCTCTCTCTCTCTCTCTCTCTCTCTCTCTCTCTCTCTCTCTCTCTCTCTCTCTCTTGCTGGGTTTGTGTCTCCATCATCTTGTAAGAGATGCTCTAGCAGTTGCCATAGAAACCCACCTTAAAAATGCACACATGTTCGTGAGAGGAAAGACTGTATGAGGAAGACGAGGTTGAGACGCGCCGAAGTGCTGTCGTCTGAAAACGAGTTCAAGTCTGAGCTTCCATTTTATTCTCTGTTTTGTCGCAAAGCACCTGCTGACACATCATAGAGGCATGATGATTATTGGACTATTTAACATCACTTTCTAAGAAAATTTACCAGGGTACTTGTGTGGTAACTATTGGTTTGAAGCATAATTGAAACGCCATGTAGAATTACTCTTTTATGAACATTTATCATGGTTCTTGCATGGGAAGCATGGTTTAAATTATTTAACCAAACCCTGATTATCTCAGTATTCGTTTAACTGTGATATTTGAAGTAAAACCATAGTAAACTCTGTTCAAATGGTCTTTTATGAAAATTATACCATAGATGTTGCATGGTGAACATCGTTTAACTGTAATTTATATTGAGTAAAACCATAGTAAACTGTTCAAATGATCTTTTAGATGGTTAATTGTTAAGTTTAGAGCATTATTTTATTAAATTATAAATTATTTAGTTTTTATTTCAATATTTTACTTACTACTTCCTTATTATTTTTTCATCATTGTGTTTCATTTATTATATTATAAACCATTATTTGCATAATTTATTATAAAATTATATTTAATATATTTTTTTACACTTTTTTTTTATTAGCATAGTTTAATTTACAATAACAGTAAACAACTATATATTTTCTTACTTTATTACCTTATTATCTTACTTATTTATTTTTAAATTAAATTTTTATTAATTTTAGAAGACAAAAAAAAACAGTTTCCTGGTTCTTATTAAAGTGTTTCTCCCCGGCCTCTTACCAAACAAAATTAATCTAATAAATCGTCAAGATCCCATTCCCACAGCTCTTTAAGGGCCCAGATATTACAGCAGAAACAATGAACCTTTCACTTTAATTAAATGATTTTCCATACTCGTTACTTAAGGATAATGAGTTATTTTCGGGCAGTCGTGAATTAACCTCATCATCCGGTGGGAATTTCGTCTTTTTTTCCAAGAGATTAGAAATCACATCAAAATCAAGTCTGTGTTTATTCATTATAAGAGTAACCCATGTGTTTTGCAAGACATAATTAAAGTATGTGATGTTAGTCAATGGACTGACCAAACCAAACCCTGATTATCTCAGTATTCGTTTAACTGTGATATTTGAAGTAAAACCATAGTAAACTCCATTCAAATGGTCTTTTATGAAAGTTTACCATAGATGTTCCATCATAACCATCGTTTAACTGTGATATACACTCACCTAAAGGATTATTAGGAACACACACTAATACTGTGTTTGACCCCCTTTCGCCTTCAGAACTGCCTTAATTCTACGTGGCATTAATTCAACAAGGTGCTGAAAGCATTCTTTAGAAATGTTGGCCCATATTGATAGGATAGCATCTTGCTGGAAGATTATCCTGAAGATTATCCCGCTGGAAGTAGCCATCAGAGGATGGCTACATGGTGGTCATAAAGGGATGGACATGCTCAGAAACAATGCTCAGGTAGGCCGTGGCATTTAAACCATGCCCAATTGGCACCAAGGGGCCTAAAGTGTGCCCAGAAAACATCCCCCACACCATTACACCACCACCACCAGCCTGCACAGTGAAAACATCCCCCACACCATTACACCACCACCACCAGCCTGCACAGTGGTAACAAGGCATGATGGATCCATGTTCTCATTCTGTTTACGCCACCACCATTCTGACTCTACCATCTGAATGTCTCAACAGAAATCGAGACTCATCAGACCAGGCAACATTATTTCCAGTCTTCAATTGTCCAATTTTGGTGAGCTTGTGCAAATTGTAGCCTCTTTTTCCTATTTGTAGAGGAGATGAGTGGTACCCGGTGGGGTCTTCTGCTGTTGTAGCCCATCCGCCTCAAGGTTGTGCGTGTTGTGGCTTCACAAATGCTTTGCTGCATACCTCGGTTGTAAGTGGTTATTTCAGTCAAAGTTGCTCTTCTATCAGCTTGAATCAGTCGGCCCATTCTCCTCTGACCTCTAGCATCAACAAGGCATTTTCTCCCACAGGACTGCCACTGGATGTTTTTCCCTTTTCACACCATTCTTTGTAAACCCTAGAAATGGTTGTGCGTGAAAATCCCAGTAACTGAGCAGATTGTGAAATACTCAGACCGGCCCGTCTGGCACCAACAACCACGCCACGCTCCAAATTGCTTAAATCCCATTTCTTTCCCATTCTGAGATTCTGAGTTCAGGAGATTGTCCCTGACCAGGACCACATCTCTAAATGCATTGAAGCAACTGCCATGTGATTGGTTGATTAGATAATTGCATTAATGAGAAATTGAACAGGTGTTCCTAATAATCCTTTAGGTGAGTGTACAGTGGGTACAGAAAGTATTCAGACCCCCTTCAATTTTTCACTCTGTTATATTGAAGCCATTTGCTAAAATCATTTAAGTTCATTTTTTTCTCATTAATGTACACATAGAACCCCATATTGACAGAAAAACACAGAATTGTTGACATTTTAAAAAAAGAAAAACTGAAGTATCACATGGTCCTCAGTATTCAGACCCTTTGCTGTGACACTGATATATTTAACTCAGGTGCTGTCCATTTCTTCTGATCATCCTTGAGATGGTTCTACACCTTCATTTGAGTCCAGCTGTGTTTGATTATACTGATTGGACTTGATTAGGAAAGCCACACACCTGTCTATATAAGAGCTTACAGCTCACAGTGTATGTCAGAGCAAATGAGAATCATGAGGTCAAAGGAACTGCCTGAAGAGCTCAGAGACAGAATTGTGGCAAGGCACAGATTTGGCCAAGGTTACCAAAAAAATTCTGCGGTATGTGTGGATAAAACCAGGCACTGCTCATCACCTGTCCAATACAGTCCCAACAGTGAAGCGGTGGTGGCAGCATCATGCTGTGGGGGTGTTCTTCAGCTGCAGGGACAGGACGACTGGTTGCAATCGAGGGAAAGATGAATGCGTCCAAGTACAGGGATATCCTGGACGAAAACCTTCTCCAGAGTGCTCAAGACCTCAGACTGGGCCGAAGGTTCACCTTCCAACAAGACAATGACCCGAAGCACACAGCTAAAATAATGAAGGAGTGGCTTCACAACAACTCTGTGACTGTTCTTGAATGGATTAGCCAGAGCCCTGACTTAAACCCAATCGAGCATCTCTGGAGAGACCTGAAAATGGCTGTCCACCAACGTTTACCATCCAAACGGACAGAACTGGAGAGGATCTGAAGGAGGAATGGCAGAGGATCCCCAAATCCAGGTGTGAAACACTTGTTGCATCTTTCCCAAAAAGACTCATGGCTGTATTAGATCAAAAGGGTGCTTCTGATAAATAATGATACTTAAATGATTTTAGCAAATGGCTGCAATATAACAGAGTGAAAAATTTAAGGGGGTCTGAATACTCTCCGTACCCACTGTATGTAGTAAAACCGTAGTAAACTCTGTTCAAATGGTAATTTATAGTTTTAGCATGGTAAACATTGTTTAAGTGATTTGGAGCAAACCATAGTCAACCGAGGTGAATTTAAGTTGCACAATACTCACTAAAGTATCAGAAAAATGACTACCATGCCGCAAATCTCCAGAATCATGTATGTAAGCTGCTGTGAACGTGTCACACCTGTAAAAGTGTTTCCCCAGCGATCAGCGTTGATTGTAACCGTACCATTTTCACCCTCTCGACTTTGACTTTCCCAGCGCGTGTGGCTAGAATGAAACCGTCTTCCCTGGTCACCACTGTGTTTCTATGCTTCTGTTCCTCCATTGGCCTGTTGGTAGCTGATTAAACCGAGAGCGGTGAAAGCTGCTATTACTTGTTTTTGTATTGCCAAGGGTGTGAATGACGGGTAACATGGTGAACGAATGAAGTTAAGTGTAAGGTTATCATGCATCTGCCTCAGCCGACGCGCCCTCTCGCTGCGTCTAATCAAACGCTTGGCACACACCGAAGGAATTGGGAGCTGTCAGACAGAGAGAGGGAGAGCGAGCGTGTGTTTGTACGAGAGGAAAGTAAGAGCGCCTTTCATCCCCCATGGTGTGAAATATAGTTTTCATTAAAGAGCAGGCAGCAGTTTTCCAATGAAAGTCCAAACAGCACAGCATGCGTCTCTGGGGAGCGCGGCCGAAAAACCCCTTACGCCGGGTCTTACCGCTGCACTTTCATGCCCGAGACCACTGAATAGATTTCTCACTCCTCCAGTTGCTTCTCTTTTCCTTTTTTTTCTGTAGGTGGTGATAATCGTCTGTTTTTAGACATTTCTTGCCCATTGTCTGTTTTTTTGGGGTTCTCAGGGGACTAATGGAGATCAACATGGATAAGTGTTTTGTATGATAAAGACACGCAAGCTATTAATGATTAGTGCCGTTTGCTAACAATCAACCAATCAGCTGTTACATTTAAAGGCCTCCTGAAATCACAATTTATGTTTTTTAGCTTTTTGTTTGAATATGTTAGTGTTAAGGTTATGAATAAGCTAGTGTTCCAAAACAATGACCATTTGCATTTAGGAGATATAAACATTCAAAACTTAATCTCTCACTTCCGCTAAAATGGATCACTGATTTTAATGACATCACCGCGGACTTCAACTTCTTATCACATCTTCTGACCAATCAAATGCTCTTTAGAATCTGAAGCCCCGCCCCCTAAATAGACACTGAAGCTGTGGCTGAAATTGTCTACATGGTGAATTGCACATAGTGCACTATTTAGGGGATAGGAAAAGATCGGACAGTGCACTATATAGGGGATAGGGAACGATCAGACAGTGCACTATATAGGGGATAGGAAACGATCAGACAGTGCACTATATAGGGGATAGGAGCGATCAGACAGTTCACTATATGGGGATGAGGAGCGATCAGACAGTGCACTATTTAGGGGATAGGAAAGATCAGACAGGGCACTATATAGGGGATAGGGAACGATCAGACAGTGAGTGCACTATATAGGGGATAGGAAAAGATCAGACAGTTCACTATATAGGGGATAG
Organism: Gobiocypris rarus; assembly: GCA_023029165.1. Taxonomy (NCBI): domain Eukaryota; kingdom Metazoa; phylum Chordata; class Actinopteri; order Cypriniformes; family Gobionidae; genus Gobiocypris; species Gobiocypris rarus. Next base: position 10,946,751 of record CM040929.1, read on the forward strand.
GAAGCGATCAGACAGTGCACTATTTGGGGATAGGAAAAGATCGGACAGTGCACTATATAGGGATAGGAACGATCAGACAGTGCACTATATAGGGATAGGGAACGATCAGACAGTGCACTATATAGGGATAGGAACGATCAGACAGTGCACTATATAGGGATAGGGAACGATCAGACAGTGCACTATATAGGGATAGGGAACGATCAGACAGTGCACTATATAGGGATAGGGAACGATCAGACAGTGAGTGCACTATATAGGGATAGGAAAAGATCAGACAGTGCACTATATAGGGATAGGAACGATCAGACAGTGCACTATATAGGGATAGGGAACGATCAGACAGTGCACTATATAGGGATAGGGAACGATCAGACAGTGCACTATATAGGGATAGGAACGATCAGACAGTGCACTATATAGGGATAGGAACGATCAGACAGTGCACTATATAGGGGATAGGGAACGATCAGACAGTGCACTATATAGGGGATAGGGAACGATCAGACAGTGCACTATATAGGGGATAGGGAACGATCAGACAGTGCACTATATAGGGGATAGGAAAAGATCAGACAGTGCACTATATAGGGATAGGGAACGATCAGACAGTGCACTATATAGGGATAGGGAACGATCAGACAGTGCACTATATAGGGATAGGGAACGATCAGACAGTGCACTATATAGGGGATAGGGAACGATCAGACAGTGCACTATATAGGGATAGGAAAAGATCAGACAGTGCACTATATAGGGATAGGGAACGATCAGACAGTGCACTATATAGGGATAGGAACGATCAGACAGTGCACTATATAGGAGATAGGGAACGATCAGACAGTGCACTATATAGGAGATAGGGAATGATCAGACAGTGCACTATATAGGAGATAGGGAACGATCAGACAGTGCACTATATAGAGATAGGAACGATCAGACAGTGCACTATATAGGAGATAGGGAACGATCAGACAGTGCACTATATAGGGATAGGGAATGATCAGACAGTGCACTATATAGGGATAGGAAAAGATCAGACAGTGCACTATATAGGGATAGGAACGATCAGACAGTGCACTATATAGGGATAGGGAACGATCAGACAGTGCACTATATAGGGATAGGAACGATCAGACAGTGCACTATATAGGGATAGGAACGATCAGACAGTGCACTATATAGGGATAGGAACGATCAGACAGTGCACTATAGGGATAGGAAAAGATCAGACAGTGCACTATATAGGGATAGGGAACGATCAGACAGTGCACTATATAGGGGATAGGAACGATCAGACAGTGCACTATAGGGATAGGAACGATCAGACAGTGCACTATATAGGGATAGGGAACGATCAGACAGTGAGTGCACTATATAGGGATAGGAAAGATCAGACAGTGCACTATATAGGGATAGGAACGATCAGACAGTGCACTATATAGGGGATAGGAACGATCAGACAGTGCACTATATAGGAGATAGGGAACGATCAGACCGTGCACTATATAGGAGATAGGGAATGATCAGACAGTGCACTATATAGGAGATAGGGAACGATCAGACAGTGCACTATATAGGAGATAGGGAACGATCAGACAGTGCACTATATAGAGATAGGGAACGATCAGACAGTGCACTATATAGGAGATAGGGAATGATCAGACAGTGCACTATATAGAGATAGGGAACGATCAGACAGTGCACTATATAGGGATAGGGAATGATCAGACAGTGCACTATATAGGGATAGGGAATGATCAGACAGTGCACTATATAGGGATAGGAAAAGATCAGACAGTGCACTATATAGGGATAGGGAACGATCAGACAGTGCACTATATAGGGGATAGGGAACGATCAGACAGTGCACTATATAGGGGATAGGGAACGATCAGACAGTGCACTATATAGGGGATAGGGAACGATCAGACAGTGAGTGCACTATATAGGGGATAGGAAAAGATCAGACAGTGCACTATATAGGGGATAGGGAACGATCAGACAGTGCACTATATAGGGGATAGGGAACGATCAGACAGTGCACTATATAGGAGATAGGGAACGATCAGACCGTGCACTATATAGGAGATAGGGAATGATCAGACAGTGCACTATATAGGAGATAGGGAACGATCAGACAGTGCACTATATAGGAGATAGGAACGATCAGACAGTGCACTATATAGGAGATGAGAGCGATCAGACCGTGCACTATATAGGAGATAGGGAATGATCAGACAGTGCACTATATAGGGGATAGGGAACGATCAGACAGTGCACTATATAGGGGATAGGGAACGATCAGACAGTGCACTATATAGGAGATAGGGAACGATCAGACAGTGCACTATATAGGAGATAGGAGCGATCAGACAGTGCACTAAATAGGGATAGGAACGATCAGACAGTGCACTATATAGGGATAGGGAATGATCAGACAGTGCACTATATAGGGATAGGGATCAGACAGTGCACTATATAGGGATAGGAACGATCAGACAGTGCACTATATAGGGATAGGAAAGATCAGACAGTGCACTATATAGGGATAGGAACGATCAGACAGTGCACTATATAGGGATAGGGAACGATCAGACAGTGCACTATATAGGAGATAGGGAACGATCAGACAGTGCACTATATAGGAGATAGGGAATGATCAGACAGTGCACTATATAGGAGATAGGAACGATCAGACAGTGCACTATATAGGAGATAGGAACGATCAGACAGTGCACTATATAGGAGATAGGAACGATCAGACAGTGCACTATATAGGAGATAGGGAATGATCAGACAGTGCACTATATAGGAGATAGGAACGATCAGACAGTGCACTATATAGGGGATAGGAATGATCAGACAGTGCACTATATAGGGATAGGGAATGATCAGACAGTGCACTATATAGGGGATAGGAAAAGATCAGACAGTGCACTATATAGGGATAGGAACGATCAGACAGTGCACTATATAGGGATAGGGAACGATCAGACAGTGCACTATATAGGGATAGGAACGATCAGACAGTGCACTATATAGGGATAGGGAACGATCAGACAGTGAGTGCACTATATAGGGATAGGAAAGATCAGACAGTGCACTATATAGGGATAGGAACGATCAGACAGTGCACTATATAGGGATAGGAAAGCGATCAGACAGTGCACTATATAGGAGATAGGAACGATCAGACAGTATACTAAATAGGGGATAGAGAATGATCAGACAGTGCACTATATAGGAGATAGGGAACGATCAGACAGTGCACTATATAGGAGATAGGGAACGATCAGACAGTGCACTATATAGGAGATAGGAACGATCAGACCGTGCACTATATAGGAGATAGGGAATGATCAGACAGTGCACTATATAGGGATAGGGAACGATCAGACAGTGCACTAGGGATAGGAACGATCAGACAGTGCACTATATAGGAGATAGAGGAACGATCAGACAGTGCACTATATAGGAGATAGGGAACGATCAGACAGTGCACTAAATAGGGATAGGGAACGATCAGACAGTGCACTATATAGGGATAGGAATGATCAGACAGTGCACTATATAGGGATAGGAACGATCAGACAGTGCACTATATAGGGATAGGGAACGATCAGACAGTGCACTATATAGGGATAGGGAACGATCAGACAGTGCACTATATAGGGGATAGGAGCGATCAGACCGTGCACTATATAGGGGATAGGGAACGATCAGACAGTTCACTATATAGGGATAGGGAACGATCAGACAGTGCACTATATAGGGGATAGGAACGATCAGACAGTGCACTATATAGGGATAGGGAACGATCAGACAGTTCACTATAGGGATAGGGAACGATCAGACAGTGCACTATATAGGGGATAGGGAACGATCAGACAGTTCACTGTATAAGGGATAGGGAATGATCAGACAGTGCACTATATAGGGATAGGGAACGATCAGACAGTGCACTACATAGGGGATAGGAACGATCAGACAGTGCACTATATAGGGATAGGGAACGATCAGACAGTTCACTGTATAAGGGATAGGGAATGATCAGACAGTGCACTATATAGGGGATAGGTACGATCAGACAGTGCACTATAGGGGATAGGGACGATCAGACAGTGCACTATATAGGGATAGGAACGATCAGACAGTGCACTACATAGGGGATAGGGTACGATCAGACAGTTCACTATATAGGGGATAGGGAACGATCAGACAGTGCACTATATAGGGGATAGGGAACGATCAGACAGTGCACTACATAGGGGATAGGGTACGATCAGACAGTTCACTATAAAGGTGATAGGGAACGATCAGACAGGGAGTGCACTATATAGGGGATAGGGAACAATCAGACAGTGCACTATATAGTGGATAGGGAATGATCAGACAGTGCACTATAAAGGGGATAGGAAATGATCAGACAGTGCACTATATAGGGGATAGGGAACGATCAGACAGTGAGTGCACTATATAGGGGATAGGGAACGATCAGACAGTGCACTATATAGGGGATAGGGAACGATCAGACAGTGCACTATAAAGGTGATAGGGAACGGTGATATAAAGGTGAACAGTGCACTATATAGTGGATAGGGAATGATCAGACAGTGCACTATATAGGGGATAGGGAACGATCAGACAGTGCACTAAATAGGAGATAGGGAACGATCAGACAATGGACTATATAGGAGATAGGAAACGATCAGACAGTGCACTAAATAGGGGATAGGGAACGATCAGACAGGGAGTGCACTATATATGGGATAGGGAACGATCAGGGAGTGCACTATATAGGGGATAGGAAATGATCAGACAGTGCACTATATAGGGGATAGGGAACGATCAGACAGTGAGTGCACTATATAGGGGATAGGGAATGATCAGACAGTGCACTATATAGGGGATAGGGAATGATCAGACAGTGCACTATATAGGGATAGGGAAGCGATCAGACAGTGCACTATATAGGGGATAGGGAACGATCAGACAGTGCACTATATAGGGGATAGGGAACGATCAGACAGTGCACTATATAGGGGATAGGGAACGATCAGACAGTGAGTGCACTATATAGGGGATAGGGAATGATCAGACAGTGCACTATATAGGGGATAGGGAATGATCAGACAGTGCACTATATAGGGGATAGGGAACGATCAGACAGTGCACTATATAGGGGATAGGGAACGATCAGACAGTGCACTATATAGGGGATAGGGAACGATCAGACAGTGCACTATATAGGGGATAGGGAATGATTCAGACGATAAATAATGATTCATTGAATTGAATAATGCTGGGAGTTTCAAGGCACTTCGCATTATCGCATTATCAATTAAAGAAAAACACTTCAGCAAAGCATGCTCAGTAGTGCTGCAACGACGCGTCGACGTCATCGACGACGTCGACTACGGAAATACGTCGACGTGCGTGAAATGCGTCGACGCGTCGCATCATACATTCATCTCGCGTAATGGCGGCTTCTGCTACTGGGAATGGAGAAAGTTCCATTCTATCACAAAAACCTAGACCACGATTATCAAAAGTATGGGGATACTTTAAACAGAGGCCAACCAAAATGGTCATTTGTTCCCTTTGCAAAGCCGAAATGGCGTTACGTTACCACGGCAGCACTGCGACGCACGAGCTCCTCACACCGGCTTCACACCGCACGCGCTATCAGTGCGTTGGCAGGGCAGAAGCGGTGCGTATGGAGAGCGGGAGCCGCGCGCGTCAGTTGTACATTCACACTGGCTGCGTTTGTCTCGCGCAGCTGAACCGCGGCTCGTATATTGCAAATACAGACGAATATCGTCAATTCTGTCACTTTCCCGGTGTTCTCCTCCGACCCCTGTCTGTCACGTGCTTTGATTAATGATGGGCAGCATATATCTGCTGCAAATGCGACTGTGTTCTCCTCTTTCCCAAACACACATGCATAACATGCTGTATAAAGGTAGTTTACGTGATAAAAGTACTCTTAATGTTAATATAAGCCTCTAGTTTTAATCATTTAAACAGGCATTTGAAGTTTGAGCAAAAACTGGCAGTCTGTTTTCCAGTATTTTATTTTTTTTAAATCACAGCGCCGGATGTCATATGGTGTTTGTGAAACACATGGAAAACTTCACTACATGATCTCATGGTGAAATTAGCTATTTTTCAAGTTAATCAGGTCAGTTTTGATCAGAACAATGCACTGTGGCTTTAATTCAGCGTGAGCAGCGCGCGTCAAAAATAGACCCGGCGCCGAAACGATCGCGGCACTGACGCTTCTGCTCTGCTCCTGCTACGCGCCGCTGCGCTGCCTCTGCTGCCGGTGTGAATGCACTCATCTGTTAACATGAGCGTTGGTAAAAATGTGCGCTGCTTACGCCCTGCTTACACGTGCAGTGTGACATCCAGTGAACATGCTTAAGCTTCCATTTTCCACAACTGATGTGTGCGTTGATGAATGTTTATATGTGAATAAAAGCCTAAATTAAATCTGTTCATCATATAAAGTGATTGTGTCTCTTCAGAAAATGTGGACTAAACCACTCAATTAATTTGTATTAGTTTTACAATTTACAATAAACTATTTGAAGTGTCAAAGTGGTAGTTGCATTAGTGCTGCAATTATTGTGTTTGTTTTTTCTCAGGAAGAGGCAAAGCTTAGAAGAAGAATTCTTTCAAAATGTGTGTGAAATGCGTCGACGCGTCGCGTCATACATTCATCTTGCGTAATGGCCCCAGCTGGCCGTTACACTTACCGATAGCATACTCAACTTGATTGTAAAAGATACTTTATGGCACTTTATTTTTGTATACTGTAAAAACTAACTTGCAGTACTTTTTGGTAAAAATTTAATAAAAGTTGAAATATTATATTAGAAGTAGTACTTATCATTTTTTTGTATAGTTATCCAAAGGATTCATTAGCTAATCAAAAAAAGAACACTAGATTGAAAAAATAAAATAAAAATAATAATCGTTAGATTAGTCGACTAATCGAAAAAATAATCGTTAGATTAGTCGACAGAAAAAATAATCGTTAGTTGCAGCTCTAATGCTCAGCTCAAAGTGTGTGAATCTGAAGGTAGTCACTGTATGAAGAGTTTCTGGGTGTAATGTCACGGTTTGCTTTATTTTGCTCTCCTCACTTAAAGAAATGAGCTATAGTGTCCTGCACACACTTTTAAAACATTATATCTGCTGTCTGAATCATTTTTGGTTTGACTGTATTTAAATTAAATAAAAAATGAATTAAACATTTATGAATTATTCAAGCCTCACGTCTCATTGTGGCTGGATCTGTATTTTTTGTTAATTCATTGAAGATTAATTAAGTTTCTCCCACTCTCTCTTTTTATATTCCTGCAGTAGATGATATAAATAATTGTGCAGATTACATAACAGGTTATGTAAAACAAGACTGACAGGTTGGGGATGATTAGAATACATTCTTTTTCAAAGGAAAAAGGGTCGAATAAATAACGAATGAGGGTTTTCTTCTCGTTTGACAACTTCATTATTTTCTTCACTCATCAATAGTAAAAGGCAGAGCAGAGCGGAGCTGTCAATCAATGCTGCACTGCTGGATGGCTCCTCTAAAACATTTAAAGATGCTATTTGTGCAGATTCTCCACATTTATCTTCCCGTGTCTTTCTCCTGAGCTTCAACTCTCTGTGGTTCCCGCCTTCCTAAGGTTATCGTTGGAATCGCCAGCTTTTTCAATCGCAGCGATCTCAGCGGGATACGCGAACGCACCTGGTAAAATAAGACGATATTGCTTTTAGATTTGGAAAATCTCTCCAGATCAATCCATGTTTATCGAGTTGATGTTCTGTGAAATCTCTCCTGTTGCTTTGAGGCTAATGTGAGAGAGATACTCGGCAAGCCTGATGTTTCCATATTTTTCCCCTGTCAAATTTGTTTTCAATATCTCTAGGTTTTATATCGTACCTCAGATGGGATGGTGCACAAACCCGCGGGCCCGGCTGGAATTAGATTAGATGAATCTGTTTGCTTTAATTGCCGTTCCACCGTATGATTCAGTGCACCGGTGCGCTCTCGAAATCTTTATTTTGGTCTTATTTTCAAGTCAAATATCCAGACATCCACAAACAAGATACATTTATTTAATTAGTTTTTTTTATATAAATATTTTGTTTTAAAAGTTGCATTTAAAATGTTGAGGTTTATACTTTATTACTTTTAAAAAACAAGGAAAATGAACTGTATCGATTTGTTAATTGATTATCGTTAAACAGACATAGACCTTTGGAAAGTCTTTATTTTAATCAGATTATTTTAATTCATACGATTGTATTTTTAACTAATATTTAATTCATATTTAATCATTGGATTTTTTTCACTATATATTTTTAAACAACTCGACGGTTGTGGTGTGTTTTTGTCGGACTCTTGGCTGTTGTGGTGTGTTTTTGTTGGACTCTTGGCTGTTGTGGTGTGTTTTTGTTGGACTCTTGACGGTTGTGGTGTGTTTTTGTTGGACTCGTGACGGTTGTGGTGTGTTTTTGTTGGACTCTTGGCTGTTGTGGTGTGTTTTTGTTGGACTCGTTACAGTTGTGGTGTGTTTTTTGTTGGAGTCGTGACCGTTTTGGTGTGTTTTTGTTGGACTCGTTACAGTTGTGGTGTGTTTTTGTTCCACTCTTGACGGTTGTGGTGTGTTTTTGTTGGACTCTTGACGGTTGTGGTGTGTTTTTGTTGGACTCGTTACAGTTGTGGTGTGTTTTTGTTGGACTCTTGGCGGTTGTGGTGTGTTTTTGTTGGACTCTTGACGGTTGTGGTGTGTTTTTGTTGGACTCTTGGCTGTTGTGGTGTGTTTTTGTTGGACTCGTGACTGTTGTGGTGTGTTTTTGTTGGACTCTTGGCTGTTGTGGTGTGTTTTTGTTGGACTCGTGACGGTTGTGGTGTGTTTTTGTTGGACTCTTGACGGTTGTGGTGTGTTTTTGTTGGACTCTTGACGGTTGTGGTGTGTTTTTGTTGGACTCGTGTTGTGGTGTGTTTTTGTTGGACTCTTGCGGTTGTGGTGTGTTTTTGTTGGACTCTTGTGGTTGTGGTGTTTTTGTTGGACTCGTGACGGTTGTGGTGTATTTTTGTTGGACTCGTGACGGTTGTGGTGTGTTTTGTTGGACTCTTGACGGTTGTGGTGTGTTTTTGTTGGACTCTTAGCCAGTTGTGGTGTGTTTTGTTGGACTCTTGACGGTTGTGGTGTGTTTTGTTGGACTCTTGGCTGTTGTGGTGTGTTTTGTTGGACTCTTGGCTGTTGTGGTGTGTTTTGTTGGACTCGTTACAGTTGTGGTGTGTTTTTGTTGGACTCTTGGCGGTTGTGGTGTGTTTTCGTTGGACTCTTGGGTGTTGTGGTGTGTTTTTGTTGGACTCTTGGCTGTTGTGGTGTGTTTTTGTTGGACTCTTGGCTGTTGTGGTGTGTTTTTGTTGGACTCGTGACCATTTTGGTGTGTTTTTGTTGGACTCGTTACAGTTGTGGTGTGTTTTTGTTGGACTCGTTACAGTTGTGGTGTGTTTTTGTTGGACTCGTTACAGTTGTGGTGTGTTTTTGTTGGACTCTTGACGGTTGTGGTGTGTTTTTGTTGGACTCTTGGCTGTTGTGGTGTGTTTTTGTTGGACTCGTGATAGTTGTGGTGTGTTTTTGTTGGACTCTTGGCTGTTGTGGTGTGTTTTTGTTGGACTCTTGACGGTTGTGGTGTGTTTTGTTTGACTCTTGACGGTTGTGGTGTGTTTTTGTTGGACTCTTGGGTGTTGTGGTGTGTTTTTGTTGGACTCTTGGCTGTTGTGGTGTGTTTTTGTTGGACTCTTGACGGTTGTGGTGTGTTTTGTTGGACTCTTGGCTGTTGTGGTGTGTTTTGTTGGACTCTTGACGGTTGTGGTGTGTTTTGTTGGACTCTTGGCTGTTGTGGTGTGTTTTGTTGGACTCTTGGCTGTTGTGGTGTTTTTGTTGGACTCTTGGCTGTTGTGGTGTGTTTTGTTGGGACTCTTGACAGTTGTGGTGTGTTTTTGTTGGACTCTTGACGGTTGTGGTGTGTTTTGTTGGACTCTTGGGTGTTTTGGTGTTTTTGTTGGACTCTTGGCTGTTGTGGTGTGTTTTGTTGGACTCTTGACGGTTGTGGTGTGTTTTTGTTGGACTCTTGACGGTTGTGGTGTGTTTTTTTTGGACTCTTGACGGTTGTGGTGTGTTTTTGTTGGACTCTTGGCTTCTCGTGGTGTGTTTTTGTTGGACTCTTGGCTGTTGTGGTGTGTTTTTGTTGGACTCTTGGCTGTTGTGGTGTGTTTTGTTGGACTCTTGACGGTTGTGGTGTGTTTTTGTTGGACTCTTGACGGTTGTGGTGTGTTTTTGTTGGACTCTTGGTGGTTGTGGTGTGTTTTTGTTGGACTCATGTCTGTTGTGGTGTGTTTTCGTTGGACTCTTGGGTGTTGTGGTGTGTTTTTGTTGGACTCTTGGCGGTTGTGGTGTGTTTTTGTTGGACTCTTGGCTGTTGTGGTGTGTTTTTGTTGGACTCGTGGCTGTTGTGGTGTGTTTTTGTTGGACTCTTGGCTGTTGTGATGTGTTTTTGTTGGACTCTTGGCTGTTGTGGTGTGTTTTTGTTGGACTCATGTCTGTTGTGGTGTGTTTTTGTTGGACTCGTGACGGTTGTGGTGTGTTTTTGTTGGACTCTTGGCTGTTGTGGTGTTTTTTTGTTGGACTCGTGACGGTTGTGGTGTGTTTTTGTTGGACTCTTGGCGGTTGTGGTGTGTTTTGTTGGACTCTTGGCTGTTGTGGTGTGTTTTTGTTGGACTCTTGACGGTTGTGGTGTGTTTTTGTTGGACTGGTGACAGTTGTGGTGTGTTTTGTTGGACTCTTGGCTGTTGTGGTGTGTTTTGTTGGACTCTTGACGGTTGTGGTGTGTTTTTGTTGGACTCTTGACAGTTGTGGTGTGTTTTTGTTGGACTCTTGGCTGTTGTGGTGTGTTTTTGTTGGACTCTTGGCTGTTGTGGTGTGTTTTGTTGGACTCTTGACAGTTGTGGTGTGTTTTTGTTGGACTCTTGGCTGTTGTGGTGTGTTTTTGTTGGACTCTTGGCTGTTGTGGTGTGTTTTTGTTGGACTCTTGACAGTTGTGGTGTGTTTTTGTTGGACTCTTGGCTGTTGTGGTGTGTTTTTGTTGGACTCTTGACAGTTGTGGTGTGTTTTTGTTGGACTCGTTACAGTCGGGTGTGTTTTTGTTGGACTCGTTACAGTTGTGGTGTGTTTTTGTTGGACTCTTGGCTGTTGTGGTGTGTTTTTGTTGGACTCTTGGCTGTTGTGGTGTGTTTTGTTGGACTCTTGACGGTTGTGGTGTGTTTTGTTGGACTCTTGGCTGTTGTGGTGTGTTTTTGTTGGACTCTTGGCTGTTGTGGTGTGTTTTTGTTGGACTCTTGGCTGTTGTGGTGTGTTTTTGTTGGACTCTTGGCTGTTGTGGTGTGTTTTGTTGGACTCTTGACAGTTGTGGTGTGTTTTTGTTGGACTCGTGACTGTTGTGGTGTGTTTTGTTGGACTCTTGACTGTTGTGGTGTGTTTTGTTGGACTCGTGACTGTTGTGGTGTGTTTTGTTGGACTCTTGGCTGTTGTGGTGTGTTTTGTTGGACTCGTGACTGTTGTGGTGTGTTTTTGTTGGACTCGTGACTGTTGTGGTGTGTTTTTGTTGGACTCGTGACTGTTGTGGTGTGTTTTGTTGGACTCTTGTGGTTGTGGTGTGTTTTTGTTGGACTCTTGACGGTTGTGGTGTGTTTTTGTTGGACTCTTGGCGGTTGTGGTGTGTTTTTGTTGGACTCTTGACGGTTGTGGTGTGTTTTTGTTGGACTCTTGACGGTTGTGGTGTGTTTTTGTTGGACTCTTGACGGTTGTGGTGTGTTTTTGTTGGACTCGTGGCTGTTGTGGTGTGTTTTTGTTGGACTCGTTACAGTTGTGGTGTGTTTTGTTGTTGGACTCTTGGCTGTTGTGGTGTGTTTTTGTTGGACTCGTGGCTGTTGTGGTGTGTTTTTGTTGGACTCGTTACAGTTGTGGTGTGTTTTTGTTGGACTCGTGGCTGTTGTGGTGTGTTTTTGTTGGACTCGTGACCGTTTTGGTGTGTTTTTGTTGGACTCGTTACAGTTGTGGTGTGTTTTTGTTGGACTCTTGACGGTTGTTGCATTATGTGTGCATCACCTGGACACAGTTTGGGAAGAGGAACGGCTCAATTTTATTTTATTTATTGTTTTATCACTATTATGTTATAGTAGTTATGTATTATTTAATGTTGTGTCTTAAGTATATTTCATTTATCTAAATGTATGTTTATACAAATATCTAGCGTATGTTTGCCTGTTATAATTGACAATGTCCTTCCATCGGTTATCTGACTTGGATAAAATCTGAGCGTGTCACAATCTCTTCTGGGATATGTTTTGATCATGACCAATATAAGGTATGTTGTGATCCAGAATAGGTTGTCGGTGTAGTGTGGTTTGTGTCCGGGGATGAAGCCTGCTGACCCATAAACCCCTGGAGAATGACAGAGGCTTGTGTTTCTCACCGGAGAGCCTGACGTCCCTCTGATCTTCCTCTCGGTCTCAAACCCACAGCTGGTGTTTGCGGAGCTCCTCTGGTTCCTCGCCATCACCTTCTCCTCCTTTCATCATTAGAGCAGCTCCTGAGGATCATCCCAAGCCCTGGCGTTTGTTGTCCGTGGTGAAGTCGGATTGGTCTGGGTCTGGCTTACTCATTTACTGCAGCTGGATCCACATGCTGTCAGCACATCAGATCACTGGAGAGCAGTGATGCAACCCAACCTCAACACATGAGATACTAACAGAGAAAATACGTCAATCTGTCCTTCAGCCGCTGCATCCCATAGACCATAAATACAGTTGGAGAGGCTTTACTGGCTAAAACTTCAATAGAATTGGACATTGAAATGACTTATTTTGGTCCTATACATTTGCATTTCCGTACGATTCTTATTTCCAGTAAGGTGTGACTCTTCCTGCTCGACTCAGTGTCTTGTTGTCTTAGGTATTTGTGGGTCTCATGGATTGATCGGCTCCCCTGCTCTGTTCCCCGGTGCTCATCTAGAGGTATAAAAACAAGCTCGGGCTGAACAGCGCTCTCAGTAAAAGCTCAGATTGATGTATCGATCCCCGCGCACAGAAAGCCCTTGCTTATGAATTTATTTGTCCATCAAACAAGCGCGAGCAGGAATGAAAGGACAAATGGTTGCCGCATCAAAACCAGGTAAAATACCACAGGTAAACAACCGTCGCACAAAAGGCCCCACAAGTCCTGCTTTCAAAAAGCATTTTTATGGAGTGCTTCATTTACAAAAAAAGATGTTTCTTTGGAGTCGAGCTCAGCGTGTGGATGTTTCTTCAACTACGGCCACTTTAGGGTCTCAAAGGCGGATTTTCCAAGAGATTGCAACTTTTATTCTGTTACGAAAATCACAGTAAATCATTTATGTTTGCGACTTTTCAAATGTAGAGATTTTATTGTTGTGGAAAGGACATCAGACTCCTTTGTCTTCAGGGTTCACACTCTTTTCCAGGACATTTTCAACTTTACTACGACGGGAATAAAAAAAACAAGGATCATGCCAAATATTGCTCTCTAAGGCGTACAGGTTATTACCACGACTCAACTATAAAAACAGTTTTAATAGTAGCTCTTAATCACACTTTATGAATATGGAAGCTTGTTTCCGCCATAGAATAAAAAGAAAAGGTAATTGCGACTTTTTATCTCGCAGTTGCGAGTTTATGTGATTGTGATATAAACTCGCAATTGAGTTAGAAAGTCAGAGAACTTGATCACAATTTTGAGAAAAGAAGTCACAATTGCAAGTTTATATCAAAATGCAACGCATTCTCACTCCCGAGGCCTCAATCTGAAGCATGGTCATGCCTTCCTCATTACAATGAAGAGGCTAAAGGAACCCCCAGACGTCACTGTATAGATTTGATTTCAGTTGTTTGCCCAATGCGTCAGAGATGCATTCAATTCTTTGCATTTGTAAAATGGCTACTTATAGCAACGATGATCAAACACAGATGGAGTGGATGGAGTCAACACCATCAAAGCTTCACAGTCCTAGAGCTCGTCCTGGGTCGACATTTCATTCAATAATAAAGCCGTTTTGATTTATATGCTGTTTAATGTTGATAATCGTGTTATTTTACAAATGCATCTGCTGTTTCTGCTTCTTCTTCGCCTGTGTTTTGATCAGGAGATTCAGTACTCGTTCAGGAGATGTGTAATAGCGCCCCCTACCGTATAACAGTGGAAACACGGAAAGCAGAAAAATCTCGTCAATGAAAGTGTTTTCTCATATAAGACGAGATAACAAAAGACAGTCACTGCTCTTGACTGAATGACTTTAAAAAGGGTTCATCTATATTAATACAGTGAAGATTATGAAGTGATGTTTTACATTTGATTACTATTTCTGTACCTGAAAATCTAGTTTAGACCTACATGACCTACAGAAATAGTAATCAAATGTTAAACATCACTTCATAATCTTCACTGTATATATATATAGATGAACCCTTATTAATGTCATTCAGTCAAGAGCAGTGAGTGTCTTTTGTTATCTTGTCTTTTATGAGAAAATGCTTCCCTTCCATTGACAAGATTTTCCTGCTTTCCGTGTTTCCACTGTTATACGGTAGGGGGCGCTATTACACATCTCCTGAACGAGTACTGAATCTCCTGATCAAAACACAGGCGAAGAAGAAGCAGAAACAGCAGATGCATGCCTGTTTTTCATTTGTATGTTTGTTCTGTTGTATTTATGTACAATGTATGTATATTATGTACTGTATTATATACAGTACCAGTCAAACGTTCACCAATGGTTGACTGGTTCTGTACTATAATATACACGTAAAGAATATCGGCCGATATGTTGATTTCAGAATTTTTTTTTCTCCCTAATATCAGCATCAGCTCCCAAAAACCCACATCGGTCAGGCCATAATATAATTTAATTGTGTGTATTTCGGGGTAAAAAGGATGACATTAGCCTTAGCTGAATGTTTAACAGAATCTCATCCAAACAAAACACACCAATATATGCGGTGGAAATGTCATTTGATGGAATTGGATGCCTGTGTATCCCCTGTTAGTGGACCGATGAGTGTGAAAAGTGTTTCTTTGAATGCACCGTTGAAGAAACACCCTTGAATCTCAGATCCGACCGGAGTCTCTTTAGGTTTACCGCTCCCTTGTGCTTTACCACAATATAATCTAATCCCGAAACCATAATGCGTGGATTACACTGCGAGTATAGCACCATCCTGATGAGATTACGGCTCCCGATAAGAGAGACGCTCCGACTCGAGCTCAGCCGGAGATGATAGAGCGACCTACTTTCTCCAACACTTCCCAGGGATCTTATCATATCTAAATGGAAATGGCTCCGTTCAGCTTGAACAGTGTGTGTGTGTGTGTGTGTGTGTGTGTGTGTGAGCAGTAACTGATCTGAGGTCAGCTGATGCTATAACGTTTTCCCTCTTTTCCCTCTTGTGTTCTGAACGGCAGGTGTGCGGAGGAGATGCCATTTCTTTCTGAAACTGTTTTTGTTTTAAGATGATGGTTTGGGTTGGGTTTATAATCATACTACACGGACGAGGTCAGACTGCAATATTAGCATTACAGTATACCATGGAAATACTTGTTTTGAAAAATTTAATATTGTTTATATTTTATTTAATTACTGCAGTTTTAATGACAGATCTCCAGTTTAGGATTAAATATCTGGGGCTGGTTTAAAGGCACCACAGCATTATTTGTTTATTGGCAGCCATGGTAAAATATTTGAATATTAGTACCATATTATCATCACTAAACCATTCCTTTCTGATGAATACTTTAATTAATGTATTTACACAGTATCCCAGATTACTTCCAGCTGTGTTCTTTGGACATATACTGTGGTAATACTGTGTTTTTTGGACATATATTGTGGTAATACTGTGTTTTTTGGACATTATACTGTGGTAATACTGTGTTTTTTGGACATTATACTGTGGTAATACTGTGTTTTTCGGACATATACTGTGGTAATACTGTGTTTTTGGACATATACTGTGGTAATACTGTGTTTTTGGACATATACTGTGGTAATACTGTGTTTTTGGACATATACTGTAGTAATACTGTGTTTTTGACATATACTGTAGTAATACTGTGTTTTTGGACATATACTGTGGTAATACTGTGTTTTTGGACATATACTGTGGTAATACTGTGTTTTTGGACATATACTGTGGTAATACTGTGTTTTTTGGACATATACTGTGGTAATACTGTGTTTTTTGGACATATACTGTGGTAATACTGTGTTTTTTGGACATATACTGTGGTAATACTGTGTTTTTTGGACATATACTGTGGTAATACTGTGTTTTTTGGACATATACTGTGGTAATACTGTGTTTTTGGACATATACTGTGGTAATACTGTGTTTTTTGACATATACTGTGGTAATACTGTGTTTTTTGGACATTATACTGTGGTAATACTGTGTTTTTTGGACATATACTGTGGTAATACTGTGTTTTTGGACATATACTGTGGTAATACTGTGTTTTTGGACATATACTGTGGTAATACTGTGTTTTTGGACATATACTGTGGTAATACTGTGTTTTTGGACATATACTGTGGTAATACTGTTTTTGGACATATACTGTGGTAATACTGTGTTTTTGGACATATACTGTGGTAATACTGTGTTTTTGGACATATACTGTGGTAATACTGTGTTTTTGGACATATACTGTGGTAATACTGTGTTTTTGGACATATACTGTGGTAATACTGTGTTTTTGACATATACTGTGTGTAATACTGTGTTTTTGGACATATACTGTGGTAATACTGTGTTTTTTGACATATACTGTGGTAATACTGTGTTTTTTGGACATATACTGTGGTAATACTGTGTTTTTTGACATATACTGTGGTAATACTGTGTTTTTTGGACATTATACTGTGGTAATACTGTGTTTTTGGACATATACTGTGGTAATACTGTGTTTTTTGGACATTATACTGTGGTAATACTGTGTTTTTTGGACATATACTGTGGTAATACTGTGTTTTTGGACATATACTGTGGTAATACTGTGTTTTTGGACATATACTGTGGTAATACTGTGTTTTTTGGACATATACTGTGGTAATACTGTGTTTTTTGGACATATACTGTGGTAATACTGTGTTTTTTGGACATATACTGTGGTAATACTGTGTTTTTGGACATATACTGTGGTAATACTGTGTTTTTGACATATACTGTGGTAATACTGTGTTTTTTGGACATATACTGTGGTAATACTGTGTTTTTTGACATATACTGTGGTAATACTGTGTTTTTTGGACATTATACTGTGGTAATACTGTGTTTTTGGACATATACTGTAATACTGTGTTTTTGGACATATACTGTGGTAATACTGTGTTTTTGGACATATACTGTGGTAATACTGTGTTTTTGGACATATACTGTGGTAATACTGTGTTTTTGACATATACTGTGGTAATACTGTGTTTTTGACATATACTGTGGTAATACTGTGTTTTTGACATATACTGTGGTAATACTGTGTTTTTGGACATATACTGTGGTAATACTGTGTGTTTTTGGACATATACTGTGGTAATACTGTGTTTTTGGACATATACTGTGGTAATACTGTGTTTTTTGACATATACTGTGGTAATACTGTGTTTTTGGACATATACTGTGGTAATACTGTGTTTTTTGGACATATACTGTGGTAATACTGTGTTTTTGACATATACTGTGGTAATACTGTGTTTTTGACATATACTGTGGTAATACTGTGTTTTTGACATATACTGTGGTAATACTGTGTTTTTGACATATACTGTGGTAATACTGTGTTTTTTGGACATATACTGTGGTAATACTGTGTTTTTTGGACATATACTGTGGTAATACTGTGTTTTTTGGACATATACTGTGTAGTAATACTGTGTTTTTGACATATACTGTGGTAATACTGTGTTTTGGACATATACTGTGGTAATACTGTGTTTTTGGACATATACTGTGGTAATAACTGTGTTTTTGGACATATACTGTGGTAATACTGTGTTTTTGACATATACTGTGGTAATACTGTGTTTTTGACATATACTGTGGTAATACTGTGTTTTTGACATATACTGTGGTAATACTGTGTTTTTTGACATATACTGTGGTAATACTGTGTTTTTTGACATATACTGTGGTAATACTGTGTTTTTTGACATATACTGTGGTAATACTGTGTTTTTGGACATATACTGTGTAATACTGTGTTTTTGGACATATACTGTGGTAATACTGTGTTTTTTGGACATATACTGTGGTAATACTGTGTTTTTTGGACATATACTGTGGTAATACTGTGTTTTTTGGACATATACTGTGGTAATACTGTGTTTTTTGGACATATACTGTGGTAATACTGTGTTTTTGGACATATACTGTGGTAGTACTGTGTTTTTTGACATATACTGTGGTAATACTGTGTTTTTTGGACATATACTGTGGTAATACTGTGTTTTTTGACATATACTGTGGTAATACTGTGTTTTTGGACATATACTGTGGTAATACTGTGTTTTTTGGACATATACTGTGGTAATACTGTGTTTTTTGGACATATACTGTGGTAATACTGTGTTTTTTGGACATATACTGTGGTAATACTGTGTTTTTGGACATATACTGTGGTAATACTGTGTTTTTGGACATATACTGTGGTAATACTGTGTTTTTTGGACATATACTGTGGTAATACTGTTTTTGGACATATTGTGGTAATACTGTGTTTTTTGGACATATACTGTGGTAATACTGTGTTTTTTGGACATTATACTGTGGTAATACTGTGTTTTTTGGACATATACTGTGGTAATACTGTGTTTTTTGGACATATACTGTGGTAATACTGTGTTTTTTGGACATATACTGTGGTAATACTGTGTTTTTTGACATATACTGTGGTAATACTGTGTTTTTGACATATACTGTGGTAATACTGTGTTTTTTGGACATTATACTGTGGTAATACTGTGTTTTTGGACATATACTGTGGTAATACTGTGTTTTTTGGACATTATACTGTGGTAATACTGTGTTTTTTGGACATATACTGTGGTAATACTGTGTTTTTTGGACATATACTGTGGTAATACTGTTTTTTGACATATACTGTGGTAATACTGTGTTTTTTGGACATATACTGTGGTAATACTGTGTTTTTTGGACATATACTGTGGTAATACTGTGTTTTTTGACATATACTGTGGTAATACTGTGTTTTTTGGACATACACTGTGGTAATACTGTGTTTTTTGACATATACTGTGGTAATACTGTGTTTTTTGACATATACTGTGGTAATACTTTGTTTTTTGCAGAACAAATGATTATTTGCTGCTGTTCTGGTAAATGTAAACACAATTCCTGTCCGTCTCGCCTCTTTAAAAATGGCTTGTCAGTGAATGAATGGTTTCCAAAGACGTCTTTCCATCGTTCTCGAGGTCTCTTTCCATTGTTAAAGCTTCAGTAGCTGGTATTGATCTGCTGATGTTGATACGATGTATGTCCGTTAGATCCCGGTTTAGATCTATCCTCTTGAAAACACTATTGATCCGCTTGGCTTTTGCTTAGTTGCTCTTAGCAACCCATGTGCCACGTCTTTACTACACTTCAAATGTTATTTTTAAACGGGCAATGGCATCACAGTGTTTCCTATACCCACAGCTCCGCTATGGCAAATAGTTTTGTTTGATCCGGATTTTCTGACTTCTCAGTTTGGTCCGAATCAAAATTACAGGTGTGAAACCTCCCTCGGACAACGGTCCGGACCAAACAGATGAAATTTGCTCAGACGAAAAGTGGTAGTCTCGGTCCGGATCAAACTTAACAAAGGTTTGGTTCATTGCTAGTGTGAAAGCATTGTCTGTATGGTTCGGACTTTCAGACCATTTACAGGAAGCTCCGGTGGTTCCCCAAACAACAGAAGACAGAACCACCAGAACTGTCACAGAAGATAGCAGGACAAATGAGCCGTAGCACACGGAGAGAGGAGGAGACAAGTTTTTTGATTAAGATGTGGTCTGAGTCTTCTCCTCCTTTCCTGTTGGTGCCGATAAAATGTTTGCAGAACGAGGACATTCATTTGGCGAATTTTAAAGGTCCCGTTTTTCCTGTGTTTTTGAAGCTTTGATTGTGTTTACAGTGTGCTATATAACATGTGTTCATGTTTCGCGTGTAAAAACACAGTATTTTTCACACATTTTACTTATCTGTATACCGCTGTTTTCACTGATGAAAAAACGGCCTGATGATTTCCTTTGTTCTATGAAGTCCCTCCTTCTGAAATACGATTCAGTGACTTGCTCATAAAGCTTTAAGTTAATTACTGAATCAGTGTGTTTGAACTAATCGATTCAATGACTCACTCATAAAGTGTTCAGTTAATTAATGAATCAGTGTGTTTGAACAAATCGATTCAATGACTCACTCATAAAGCGTTAAGTTAATTACTGAATCAGTGTGTTTGAACTAATCGATTCAATGACTCACTCATAAAGTGTTCAGTTAATTAATGAGTCAGTGTGTTTGAACAAATCGATTCAATGACTTACTCATAAAGTGTTCAGTTAATTACTGAATCAGTGTGTTTGAATGAATTGATTCAATGACTTGCTCATAAAGCGTTCAGTTAATTAATGAATCTGTGTGTTTGAACTAATCGATTCAATGACTCACTCATAAAGTGTTCAGTTAATTAATTAATCAGCTTTTGAATGAATTGATTAAATTACTCGCTCATAAAGTGTTATATTAATTGATGTATCAGCTTGTTAAAATGAATCAATTCAATGACTCACTCATAAAACGTTACGTTAATTAATTAATCAGCGTTTAAACATATCAATTCAATGACTCACTCATAAAATGTTACGTTAATTAATGAATCAATGTTCGAATGAATCGATTCAATGACTCGCGCATAAAACGTTAAGTTAATTAATGAACCAGCGTTTGAACGAATCAATTCAGTGACTCGCTCATTAAGCGTTAAGTTAATTAATGAACCAGCGTTTGAACGAATCGATTAAATCACTCGCTCATAAAGCATTAAGTTAATTGATGAATCAGCGTGTTTGAACAAATCGATTCAATGTCTTGCTGAAAGCGTTAAGTTAATTGATGAATCTGTGTGTTTGAACTAATTGATTCAATGACTTGCTCATAAAGCGTTCAGTTAATTAATGAATCAGCATTCATTAATTAATGCTTTATGAGCGAGTCATTGAATTGATTCGTTTTAACAATGACTCGCTCATAAAGCGTTGTTAGTTGATGAATAGGCGTTTGAACGAACTGATTCAATGACTCGCTCATAAAGCGTTCGGTTAATTAATGAATCAGCATGTTTGAACGAATCGAATATTCATATAAAAAAACATACATCTTGATTTACGGTTAATAACTCCACAGTACAACAGAGAATAGAAAAAACACAAAATCACACATTTATAATATTAATCTTCCACAGTATGAACTGGATCTTTATAAACACACATAAGTGTTTTTTTTATATTCTGGGGTGGGGTCCCTGGAAACCCCTGGCCTTTAGAGCCAGACATGAATCTTCGTTGCTGACCTGAAATGCCACAAACCTTACAGCTGATGTTCTGGAGCGCAGACTCTTCACTGTCTCTGAGAGGAGCTCGTTCAGACAGGCCAGCACATCAAAGCGCTCGCTGTCCTGAACACTGGCCGTCTCCCAGCACATCGCCAGGCAAATGACTCTCCACACGGCCGGTTTGACATCCCTGCAGTCCACCGGCTGCCTTTCCTATTCCGAGTATTACAAGTCAAGTTGATGTGGAAACGGGAAAGCAGAACCTGCTGGGATTTGGAGCTGGAGAACTGCCAATTATAATTCTGAAAGCACATATCCGAGTAATCCATAGTTAAATATGTAACGCGGGCTGACATTTACCCAGAGAGCTACTCAGAAATTATGAATCCTCTGTTGGATTTCTGGGGCATACGAGGGGAAACGGCTCTTGCTGAAAATAAGCCTGTGTGTGTGTGTGTGTGTGTGTGTGTGTGTGTGTTGATAATATGAATCACGCTGTTCTCACGCCAACATTGCGGAGGCAAGAGGACTCTGACACCGACAGAAAGACAGAGCAGGTTACCTTTGATATGAAACCAAGCCTTGACTTTCAAACTCTGTCAATTTTACTACAAAATTCAAACATTTCGTTGCTCTTTAATGTGGCGTGACAGATCGCTGCACGCGAGCCGATCATCTTTTCACTACAAGTGACTAGGGGTGTAACGATTTTCATACTGAACCGAAAAACCGCGATACACCACCCACGGTTCAAACCGCGATACACCACCCACGGTTCGAACCGCGATACACCACCCACGGTTCGAACCGCGTTACACCACCCACGGTTCGAACGCGTTACACCACCCACGGTTCGAACGCGATACACCACCCACGGTTCGAACCGCGATACACCACCCACGGTTCAAACCGCGATTCACCACCCACGGTTCAAACCGCGATTCACCACCCACGGTTCGGACCGCGATACACCACCCACGGTTCGAACGCGTTACACCACCCACGGTTCAAACCGCGATACACCACCCACGGTTCAAACCTCGATACACCACCCACGGTTCGAACGCGATACACCACCCACGGTTCGGACGCGATACACAACCCACGGTTCGGACGCGATACACCACCCACGGTTCGAACGCGATACACCACCACGTTTCGTTTGAACCTCGGTACACCACCCACGGTTCGAACCTCGATACACCACCCACGGTTCGAACCGCGATACACCACCCACGGTTCGAACCGCGATACACCACCCACGGTTCGAACCGCGATACACCACCCACGGTTCGAACCGCGATACACCACCCACGGTTCGGACCGCGATACACCACCCACGGTTCGAACCGCGATACACCACCCACGGTTCGAACCGCGATACACCACCACGGTTCGGACGCGATACACCACCCACGGTTCGGACCGCGATACCACCCACGGTTCGGCACGGTTGAACGCGATACACCACCCACGGTTCAAACCGCGACTCTCTCATGTCGAACTGAGCGAGCCCCGCCCCCTGTTTTTTTTTAAACATTAATGGTAAATGGTAAAATTTGATTATTTATTGTCTACACTGGAGGCATTTATTTAATTTTAGTTTAATCGGGTATGATAACTGCTCTAAAGAAAACGTGAAGCCAATGTACAAAGTTAATTAAACACTCCACTTTTTTTGAAAATAGGCTCATTTTCCAAGTCCCCTAGAGTTAAATAGTTGAGTTTGACCGTTTTTGAATCCATTCAGCCGATCTTTGTATCTGGCGGTAGCACTTTTAGCATAGCTTAGCATACATCGTTGATTCTAATCAGTCCATTAGCATCTCATTCAAAAAATGACCAAAGACACTTTCAATATTTTTCCTATTTAAAACTTGACTCTTCTACAGTTACATCGTGATCTAAGACCAACTGAAAATGAAAAGCTGTGATTTTCTACACCTATATGGCTAGGAACTACTTTCTCATTCCTGCGTAATAGTCTCGGATCTTCACGGCCGTACCTATTTCAAAAACACAGGAAAAACGGGACCTTTAATAACACTGTGTGCGTGTGTGTGTGTGTTAGAGCAGTCATTCCCAAACTGTGGTCCGTGAGGGTACTGCAGGTGGTCCATGGAAAGGCAAAATAAAATAAAATAATATTTTTTTACCTTAATTTTACCAGGAAATTCCCATTAAAAAGTAAAAAGAATATGTAGGCCTATATTAATATAACATTTGTATTAAATTGTCAAGTTATTGTGCGATTACTAAAATAGGCTAGTGGCGCTCGGCCGTGACGTTCAAGTATAAATCGGTGGATAGCAACAGGTTCTCTGAAGAGAAAAGAGACAAGAGGCAGAAGTTACAAAAAATGAAGATATTGACAGTGAGTCGGATGCATTTATGAGCCAGATTCATCATTTAAAAAAACGAAGAAAAGGAGGGTGAAGAGAAAAACTGCGAAAGCTATTTAGCATTAGGTTTCAGCTACACCGGCCCGAAGACGGCGCTTGAGTAAATAAATAAATGAAATATGTGGCAGCCGTTGTGTGCAGTAAACTTTCTTTTAACAAGCCTGTTGTACTGATGTGATGACTAGTTATAGTTTTAGTGCTAGTAAGCCTATTGAGAGGTGCGGATTAATTCAGGTAGGACTGTGTGTAGACATATTTTATTATGAGAGGTGGTCCGCAAACATTTTTTGATTACAAATAGTGGTCCACACACACAAAAAGTTTGAAAACCCCTGTGTTAGTGCATATATGTATGTGTATTACAATCTAATTTTACAGCATATTGCCTTTATCAGTGAATCCCTTGTCTGTGATATAACGCTTCATCCCGCCTGCCGATCAAGCGGGACAGATGTGTGAATAGCCGTTTAGCTCTAGGTTAATATCCCATGTCACCTTGCACCCCTCGGACGTCTTAACAGCACGGCCGCCGCCTCGAATGGCCTTCTGAGCCCAGATACGACCAGAAACCTTGGGCTGATTGTCTGTGTGACCTTTTTCTCATTCAGCACGGCGGAGTAGACTTCATTTGCCATGAAATTTATATCCGCGCTCTCCTTGTTCGCGGTGCTCTTCCACCCCGGAGCCCTCTGGGAATCCTGGGCCGCCCGGCGTGTTCCCTGATGGCCGCATGTTTTATTACCCTGTAAAGCATTACACTCGGGTGCTTTGATATTGATTTATTTATTTATTTGTGTCCGACCCATAAGCCCCCGTGAGAGATGTGTCCGTGCTGTGCGTCGGAAATGGTGCATTTGGGCACATTAAATATATTGCAGGCATTTGTTCTCGGCCGTGGGCGCGGCGGGTGTTTGTTTCAGAGCCGAGCGCACCTGCAGACACCACAAGAAACGTGTCCTCACCGCACGCCAGCCGTTTGAAGCCTTTCCTGAAGAGAAGACACACACCCGGCTCTTTTGAAGCGTCCACGTGGTTAAAGAAAGTCAAAAATCATTATCAAACGGGATTTATAGAATATATAACTCCAGATATATTCAGATGAACTGCTCAAAATAGCCTGTGATTTGTACATCAGTTTAATTTTGGTTTTAAAGCTGAGCCTGCAATATCCAGTAGCATTTACATATACAGTAGTGGGGAAAACCTAGGAAAATTGTAATCATATTGCGTAGTTGTGCTTGAATTTGATCATTTTATTTGTGATGATTACGCAATGAAACGTGACAAATTGCGGGAGATAATTTTTGAAATGATAGAAATCATGAACATGCAAAAACAAGAGTGAGCCAGTGAAATAATAAAATAACTCTTATATGTAGTTTGCCTTTTTTTGACAAATAATTTTGTCAGATAAATACCTAACCAATCACGCTTCTCTGTCTGACCATCCCATGGACGAGTCTGGGTTTGGCGGTTGCCAGGGGAACGGGACTTGCCTGACTGCATTGTGCCAAGTGTAAAGTTTGGTGGAGGGGGGATTATGGGGTGGGGTTGTTTTTCAGGGGTTGGCCCCTTAGTTCCAGTGAAAGGAACTCTTAATGCTTCACCAAGACATTTTGGACAATTTCATGCTCTCAACTTTGTGGGATCAGTTTGGGGACGGCCCCTTCCTGTCCCAACATGACTGCGCTCCAGTGCACAAAGCGTCGCTCCATAAAGACATGGATGAGCGAGTTTGGTGTGGAGGAACTGGACTGGCCTGCGCAGAGTCCTGAGCTCATCCCGATAGAACACCTTTGGGATGAATTAGAGCAGAGAATAATTCCAACATCAGTGCCTGACCTCACAAACGCGCTTCTAGAAGAATTCCCATAAACACACTCCTAAACCTTGAGGAAAGCCTTCCCAGAAGAGCTGGAGCTGTTAGAGCTGCAAAGGGTGGGACGACTCCATATTAAACCCTACGGATTAGGAATGGGATGGCATTAAAGCTCATGTGCATGGAAAGACAGACTTCACAACGCTTTTTTAGTGTGTCTAAATATGTATATCAGTATAAACAGAATTGTTCCAATGTATAAATTTTTTTGTGTTTATTAGTATCAGGACAAAACATAATCCCAAGCAAAGGCTGAAATGGTTGAAGTTCAGTGTCCTACTTTATGAAGTATTACTTTTTAAGTACACAGAACTGAACCGTCTGTAAATCTGTCCATCACCGCCTCGCCTCCATTTCCAGAACCACTTCATCCTCATCTCGACTGGTTTTGAATGGAGTATTTCATTTTTGTTTTAAATGTGTACTTTATTTTGCTGAACACTCAGCGCTTATCAAGCTACTCGTCTTGTATTGACCGAAAGCTAATTTCCCACATTAGCAGTAATGCTCTGCAAATGTCCCATAATACACAACAAATTCCAGGGATAAACTTATCGGATTTCGGAACATGACGCATTTAAGGAATCTCAATTGGCGGAACATCCAGAAGGCGTCGGCTGATTCTCTTTCACGTGTGTGTGTGTGTGTGTGTGTGTGTGTGTGTGTGTGTGTGAAATCCCGCTCTTATCAGCATCACCGTGTCATTGTTGAACGAGCCTCAGAGTCGAGCACTTCAGCCAAGTCATGTTTATTCATTTACCCCAGAGGGAGAGAGATAGAAGAAACACAGTGATTAATTCTAATTTGACCTTATCATAATGTAGCAGGGCCTATTACCATGCCAATCACAAACCAGGCAAAGCATGCTGGGAAGAGCGACCAATCTGCACTTCATCATAACGTATATGTGCATGTATATGCTTGTTGTCATAGTTTGGTAAGTTGTCTTTTTCACTAGTTTTCCCACTCATTTTAACTCAATCCAGAAGACACTCGTATGCTACTGTGAAGGGAAGACTTCAGACGTGTTTGTTGATTTTTTTGGACGTGAAGCTGAATGTACATAGAAAACGCTAGAAAGAAAGAAATCCACATCTAGGTTGAGAAGGAATATCAGAACATTTGTGTATTTCCACTTGTGTTTCTTTAAATAGCGTTGCGGTCGGTTGGTTTGTTTGTTTGTTTGCGTGTGTATCCACATCCACTGTTTGCACAGAGAAACGCGTCTGGCGCGGAGAACATGCTTTTGTTCCCTTTGTGTTAACAGCCATAATAAGCCATTTTTCAGGATGAGAGCCGCTATAAACGGAGGAGAGAAATGTTCATTGTGTCACACCGCCATGGTTTCACACACACACACACACACACACACACACACACACACACACACACACACAGCCTTATCCAAGCGAAGCGTCTAATCAAATATTCATAAGTATGAAAGTGTTAGGAGCTTCTGGGACTGCTAATTAGCAAGCCGAGACTCAGTACAGTCATCTCATGAAAGTGAACGCCAACAGTTGGTCCAGTCTTCACTTCTTCTTCTCTTTCTGACGGGAGTTGCCAAACGCTTCCTATTAGCCAAGACGTCCTTTTTTTGGTAAACAGGACAGTCACTTGTCACGTCTATCTGTACTTTAAATGCTCAATCAACACAGATAATATTTTGTAGGAAATATGTAAATTATGCATTGGAATCAGAACCTATTCTGTTTAATACACCATTATGTAGACCAATGAGATTTCTCTGGGCGGAGCTACAAGTGCGCACATGTTTTCCCCCCTAGTTATAATTATAAAATTGCAAACAAGTGAATCTATGTAAGTTGTTGTTATCACCGCAAAATAAAACAATTTAAATGATAATTGCAACATTTTATCTATTATTTTATTCTATATCTTTTTATCAATTCTGACTTTGTTCTCGCAAATGTGAGTTTATATTTCGCAATTCTGACTTTCCTCGCAATTGTGAGTTTATATTTCACAATTCAGAACTTTTCTTCGCAATTGTGAGTTTATTTTTCACGATTCTGACTTTCCTCGCAATTGAGTTTATATTTCACAATTCTGACTATCCTCGCAAATGTGAGTTTATATTTCGCAATTCTGACTTTCCTCGCAAATGTGAGTTTATATTTCGCAATTCTGACTTTCCTCGCAATTGTGAGTTTATTTTTCACGATTCTCACTTTCCTGGCAATTGAGTTTATATTTCACGATTCTCACTTTCCTGGCAATTGTGTGTTTATATTTCACGATTCTGACTTTCCTCGCAGTTGTGAGTTTATATTTCACGATTCTGACTTTCCTCGCAATTGTGAGTTTATATTTCGCGATTCTGACTTTCCTCGCAATTGTGAGTTTACATTTCGCGAATCTGACTTTCCTCGCAATTGTGAGTTTATATTTCACAATTCAGAACTTTTCCTCGCAATTGTGAGTTTATATTTCACCATTCTGACTTTCCTCGCAATTGTGAGTTTATATTTCGTAATTCTGACTTTCCTCGCAATTGTGAGTTTATATTTTACTATTCTGACTTCTCGCAATCGTATTTTTTTTATTTCCCGATTCTGACTTTTCTCGCAATCGTGAGTTTATATTTTACTTTTATGACTTCTCACAATCGTGAGTTTATATTTCCCGATTCTGACTTTTCTCGCAATTGTGAGTTTATTTGTCACGATTCAGACTTTTTACTCACAATTGTCAGTTTATATTTCATGATTCAAACTTTCCTCACAATTGTGAGTTTATATTTCACGATTCAGACTTTCCTCACAATTGTGAGTTTATATTTCAAGATTCAGACTTTTTCCTCACAATCGCAATTTTATATTTCCTGATTATTACTTTTTTCCCGCAAACGTGAGTTTATATTTCCCGATTCTGACTTTTCTCGCAATCGTGAGTTTATATTCCGCAATTTTGACTTTCCTCGCAATCGTGAGTTTATATTTCGCGAATCAGACTTTTTTCTTGCAATCGTGAGTTTATATTTCACGAATCAGACTTTTTTCTCGCAATCGTAAGTTTATATTTCGCAATTCAGACTTCTCGCAATCGTAATTTTATATTTCCCAATCATGACTTTTTTGTCACAATCGTGAGTTTATATTTCCCGATTTTGGCTTTTCTTGCAATTGTGAGTTTATATTTTACTATTCGGACTTTTCTCGCAATCGTGAGTTTATATTTAATGATCTGACTTTCCTCGCAATCGTGGGTTTATATTTCCTGATATGACTTTTCTCGCAATTGTGAGATTATTTGTCACGAATCAGACTTTCCACGTAATTGTGATTTTTTTTTGTTTTGTTTCATGATTCAGACTTATTTCTCGCAATTGCGATTTTATATTTCCTGATTCAGTTGATTGAATGATTATCCTAAAACTTTATTTCCAAGCTCAAGGTTGGTAAACCCTACAGTAGATACTATTGACGAAAGCAATGAGAGTCACTCATGTAAGCATGTAAACGCGTATTTTACTGGCACGGTCCACACTGTAAGGATTCTAAAGTGAATAAAGTGGAAAAATCCTTTTAGTTTCCCCTACGGATAAAGGTTAAAAGTTTAAAGAAGCCCCCTTCTTTCCATCTCTCTGGTTTCCAATCTCTCTCCATCAATCCTCACGGCTCCGAGAGCTCAATAAATCCTCAGGAAGAGGTCACTCTCATTGATACGGGTTTCTTCCCCTTCGGATCATACAGATCATATTGTCATTGAGTACCGCACCAAATCCAGCGGGTATTAGCAAGCATCTTTTGAGAGATCCAGTGCTGTTGGCATCACAGATATGGGCTTTTCTGCCATCATACTCAGAAGGAAGGTTCTGCCGTTTCTCTCGCCCACAATGTTCATCTGTGCCAAGTTTATTGATTCCAGTGCTCGACCACCTGCTGTGTTTCTGTCATAAACAATCTTTCCTTTTGTGGGTGAACTCAAGATCTACGGGCTGAAACAGACTCTTGAAACCAGATTATGGATGTTCCTGGTCCAGCTGTGTCCTTCTGGGAAACTGTCTTGACCTTTTTTTTCTGGTTTCTCTTCTTACAGTTTTTTTTGGCAATTTGGTTTTACCATCTGCTGCTTCAGACGGTTTCATCATTATGTTTCTCATCTTCATATCTGTGATCTCCTTTTGGTTTCTTACTAATGAAATTAAAAGCATGTATGTTATTCAACCTCTGGTTCTTCAACATGAGTAATTTCCTCTATGTAGTTTCTCATTTTGGATTATTAATTTCATGGTTCTTAATGAGAAATCATTGTTTCCAGACAGGTTTCCTCACACAGTTTCTCATTTTGGATTATCATCATGGTTCCTCATGAGAAATCATTGTTTCCAGACAGGTTTCCTCTATGTAGTTTCTCATTTTGGATTATTATCATGGTCCTTCATGAGAAATCATTGTTTCCAGACAGGATTCCTCTATGTATTTTCTCATTTTGGATTATTATCATGGTCCTTCATGAGAAATCATTGTTTCCAGACAGGTTTCCTCTATGTAGTTTCTCATTTTGGATTATTATCATGGTCCTTCATGAGAAATCATTGTTTCCAGACAGGTTTCCTCACATAGTTTCTCATTTTGGATTATTATCATGGTTCTTTATGAGAAATCATTGTCCCAGACAGGTTTCTTCTACATAGTTTCTCATTTTGGATTATTATCATGGTTCCTCATGAGAATCATTGTTTCCAGACAGGTTTCCTCTATGTAGTTTCTCATTTTGGATTATTATCATGGTCCTTCATGAGAATCATTGTTTCCAGACAGGTTTCCTCACATAGTTTCTCATTTTGGATTATTATCATGGTTCCTCATGAGAAATCATTGTTTCCAGACAGGTTTCCTCTATGTAGTTTCTCATTTTGAATTATTATCATGGTTCCTCATGAGGAAAAATTGTTTCCAGACAGGTTTCCTCACATAGTTTCTCATTTTGGATTATTATCATGGTTCTTCATGAGGAAAAATTGTTTCCAGACAGGTTTCCTCGACGTAGTTTCTCATTTTGGATTATTATCATGGTCCTTCATGAGAAATCATTGTTTCCAGACAGGTTTCCTCGACGTAGTTTCTCATTTTGGATTATTATCATGGCCCTTCATGAGAAATCATTGTTTCCAGACTGGTTTCCTCGACGTAGTTTCTCATTTTGGATTCTTATCATGGTTCTTCATTAGAAATCATTGTTTCCAGACTGGTTTCCTCACATAGGTTCTCATTTTGGATTATTATCATGGATCACGAAATCATAGATCTTCATCAAGTGGACAAAAGCTAAAATGATATTCGGATGCTTGTAATATAAATCATTGTGATCTTTATAACAGTATAGCAGATGCTTGCATACAATGCATATAAATATTAATATCTGCCAATAATATGTCTAAGATGAAATTTAAAATGCTAAGTTTGATGATCAAAGCTCTGAAGTTTTAAAACATATAATGAAATGCAATACAATGATGATTAAGATCACAGATTTTACTAAAAAAGGATGTCTGGATTATCAAGTAAACCGAAGTTGGTTCATTCCATCAAGTGTTCATCCTGAAATATTACTAACAATTTTAAAGTTATTCTTATGTTTACTATGTTTAGTAAAGATTTTGCAACAAAAAGACACGTGAACCACAAGTTGAAGGTGGATGTTTGTACAATTATATAAATGCTTTTACTTAATAAAGTCTAAAGGACGGTTCGAGATTGTGTGCAACAGGTTTATCAGCAAAGTTTTGATCATTGTTGAGGCCTTGTAAAACTCCATGTATGATCGTTTAAACACATAAACATGTTCCCGCTTAAATAACAGTCTCCATAGCAAACACGTTTCTCTTTGATCAATATCTGCTTCTGAGTAATGGACCTTCTCATAACTAATTCCATTGTGTCTTGCAGATGGAGGCTTTACGTTTTCAAGCACCCCCCACTCTCTCTCTCTGTCTCCCTCTCCTTCTCTCTCTCCCTTTCCTTCGCCCACGTCGGGTCATAATGAAGCCAGGTCTCTTAAATTCCCTCTCAGAGGTTTGGGCATGTAACTCCTTTATTAGATTAAATACGTGTCTTTTGAAAGAGGGAGATTTATACCTTTCATTATTGGGAGAAAGCATTTAATCAATAATTGTTGGGCGGGATTTATGATGCCGCAGTCGGTTTAAAATCCACGAGTGATGTTATTTGTGGTGACGGGGCCTGCCGTTTGGACGGCGTCCCATTTGAGGATGTAGAGGGATCTGTGAAGTGCTTTTCAGGCCCATGTTAGTGTAAGCAATTGTTCATGTTTTTTTTGGCCTTTGATTTATATGAATTTGCAGTTTTTAAACTATTTTCAATGGTTCGAATTTCAGGGCTTGATCAGTTGAGATTGTCTTTATAACCGATAATTCTTTATGTTTGATAACCGATGTATTGGCCAATACTGATAACCAATCATTCTTTATATTTGTAAAACAATATATTGGCTAATACCGATAATACTTTATATTTGAATACCGTTAATTCTTCATATTTGAAAACCGATATATTGGCTGATAGCGATAACCAATAATTCTTTATATTTGAAAACCGATAACTAATATATTGGCCGATACAATCATTTTTTTTTATATTTGAAAAACGATATATTGGCCGTTACCAATAACTAATAAATTCCTTATATTTGAAAAACGTTAATTCTTTATATTTGAAAACCGATATATTGGCAGATGCCGATAACCAATTCCTTGCATTTGATAACCGATATATTGGCTGATACGATAACCAATAATTCTTTATATTTGATAACCGAAATATTGGCTGATATGATAACCAATAATTCTTTATATTTGATAACCGATATATTGGCTGATAATGATAACTGATAATTGCTTATATTTGAAAACAGTTAACTGTTAATTCTTTATATTTGAAAAGCAATAACCGATATTTTGGCCAATGCAAATAACCTGTAATTCTTCATATTTGAAAGCCGATAACCAATAAACGGGCCATTAATCTAAATCTAATTTTTGAGAGCCTGATTACAAAAATAGAAGTTTCACCATTAAAAGCCATGTCTCAAACAGTTCAACATAAATCACACATATACAGTACATGCCTTGTTTGAACCAATGTAGGTTTTAAAATTAATTTTACAGTCCTATGGAGAACATACACATGGCAAAAAGAGTCTCATCAGAAAGAAATTCCTGCATCTGGGCTCATGACCTGACAGATACAAAGCAAGGGAATTATTTAACTACATTACCCATGATGCTGTACAGAATTCCACCAATTAGAGGGTCGAAACAAGCGACATGTGCCTTGTTAGCTCCGCCCATTCACATGAGCATCGCAATTGACAGTCGAAACCTACACTCTTTTCTTATCTATCATGTAGAAATAAAGTCACCAACTTTAAAACCCCACATCCTTTGACTATTTTAGACCCAGTAAATGCTTCTGAGAGCATAAAAGGGCTTTGCAGAATCAGAAATGAAGATCACCTCTTCATCTGTAGAGTTCACAGCCCAGTGGATGAACTCTTCTGCGTTTATGTCTGCGGGCGTCTTTGCGTTTACGCAGTGTTTGCTTCAGAGTGATTGTGTTTCCCCTCAGGTTTTATTTGCCGTGCCCCGAGCGCTTGTCATGCGTGGCTGCGGTCTCTCCGCTTTCCCCCCTCGGCGCTTCGGTCCGTCTTTCGATTTGATAAATTTTTCTGCAATTTTCGGTCTGTGTAAACCGCTATCTGCTACCATGCTTGGCTAAACTGCTCGGGCGCTTTCCCACTCCGGTCAACAGTGTGTTTCCTCTGGAGAGGGGAAGAAGAAACACAAATCAGAGTAAGAAGCTTAGAGCTCCTGGGAATTGTCGCTTGGCTCTGTGAACTGATTTCTTGACGTGTTTTCAGCCTCTGGGGGAAAAGCCTCTGGGCTCTGTGCTCGACACCGACAAACCACTCGTACTTTCCTGATTTCTGTCAAGCTGCTTCCTGGGCCGTAGTGTTTACAGTTTGTGGTGTTCGACTGGTCGGTTCGGATATCCAGCCCAGCTGATACTGATCAGGATGAGTTACGCAACGTGATCGTCTTGGACATCAAATCTTTCACTGAACTGATTCACTCAGGACCGAGTGAGTCATTGAATCATTCATTGAATCAGATTTGTTCAAAAAGGCAGATTCATTCAGGAAAGTAAGTGAAACATAATTATAAAATTATAACGATTGTAACTAATTTCTTAAGTGTCTATCGGTCAAAGATAAAAATTAACACTAGAAAAGTTTTTAAATTTGAGTGAATATTAGCCGCTGTGGGTGTCCGACCAACAATAGTATTTATGACCATTGCTGAACTATTATTATTTTAATGTCTATATTCCTGTACGTCACATTGATACACCAGTAGGTGGCGATATGTGAGCGTCTTAGTGAGTGAGATATCAAATCTTTCACTGAACCGATGCACTCACGTCGTTGAATCAATCATTCAATCCGATTCGTTCAAAAACATTGATTTATTCAGAACTGAAACAATTGAGTCATTGAATCATTCGTTCAATACGAGTCGTTCAAAAACGCTGATTCATTCAGTACTGAAACAAGATAAGTGAGTCATTGAATCATTCATTCAATACGAGTCGTTCAAAAACACTGATTCATTCAGAACTGAAGCAAGTTATGAGTGAGTCATTGAATCATTTATTCATTCAGATTCGTTCAAAAACACTAATTTATTCAGAATTTAAACAAGTTATGAAAAGATCATCACTTCAAATTTTAGTGAATATTAGCCATTGCAGGTATCGCTAGTGTTTATGATCATTGCTGAACTATAATTATTTTTAATGTCTACATTCCTGTAGGTCACATGATTCACCAGTAGGTGGCGATATGTGAGCGTCTTATTGAGAGATATCAAATCTTTCACTGAACCGATTCACTCGGTTTCATTATAAAACACTCAGTACTGAAACAAGTTAAGTGAGCCATTGAATCATTCATTCAATTCGATTTGTTCAAAACACTGATTCATTCAGAACTGAAACAAGTTATGAGTGAGTCATTGAATCATTCATTCAATTCGATTCGTTCAAAAACACTGATTCATTCCGAACTGAGTGAGACATTGAATCGTTCATTCAATCCGATTAGTTCAAAAACACTGATTCATTCAGAACTGAGACAAGTTATGTGTGAGTCATTGAATCGTTCAATCTGATTCGTTCAAAAACACTGATTCATTCAGGAAAGCCACTGCCGTTGCTCAGACACCCATAATATTCACTTAACTGTGAAGCGTTGATCTTCTCTAGATAATTTCCTGAGGTAAGTGTGTGCTAGGCAGGGCTGTCACTTTTTATTCGATAATCGAATACGCATTCGAATATGACGTGAAATATCCGTAATCGAACTATAAATAAACTTTCCGTTTTTTAAAGTGCCATGTAGCGTACTTTTTACAGTGTATGATTAAACCATTAAACGCTCTGAACGTATCTTAGCGTCGGCCCATGACCAAATCAAGCGAATAATAGCCCGTCTGTTTTGAAAATGGAAGATAACTCTCAGAACGGCCAGCCTGAGCGGACAATTCAATCTTCAAATCGCTGATTTTGCCGTTTTGTCCGACAAAGCAGTCAGGAGATTAACGTTGGTGGAGTTGAACTTGATAAACGGTGTGTACTGACGTCTTTCCACGGTTGAAACAACATTTCTGTCAGTGTTCAATCATGTTTATTCTATGCTTATCAATGAACTAGAAGGAAGAGATGATCGGTTCACGATGAGCCACAGCGATCACGACACATTAAAGAGCCACAAAACGGTATTTATTGTTTAAAAAAAGGACAAATTGAAAGTTGAGACTTTGTTTCATATCAAAAGTAACTTGCTCTGTCCTGTCTGTCGGCGTGTGGTCAGTGTCTTCTTTACTCCGCGATGTGTTTTCTCTCTACGTGAGAACGTGTGTGTGTGTGTGTGTGTGTGTGAGAGCACCATGGCTTATCGGACATAGGAACAGTAACTAAAGGGGGCGGGTCTTTGCGAACGGTAGATATTCGAATATATTTGAATACATTGCTTGATATAATGAGATTTTCCTAAAAAAATGACAGCCCTAGGTTGTCAGGTGGGTTGCTTTCAGGTGGGTTTTACTGTACATTTCCACAAACTGCTGTTGTAGTAAAGATGCTTAAACAACCTGCTGTCTCACAACAAAACCGTGCCAAGACAACATTTACTGTCCGAATTACCTGAGGAATTTGACCATTTAGCTTAAATGTTGTCTCATTAACAAAACCCACAGAACAGTCAAAATGCTATTTTAAAATGTGCTCATTTAA
Organism: Gobiocypris rarus; assembly: GCA_023029165.1. Classification (NCBI taxonomy): domain Eukaryota; kingdom Metazoa; phylum Chordata; class Actinopteri; order Cypriniformes; family Gobionidae; genus Gobiocypris; species Gobiocypris rarus. Next base: position 10,983,070 of record CM040929.1, read on the forward strand.
ATGAACCGAGTGTGAGTTTGATTATTCGATGAATAAGCAACCCTCTTTAAAGATGATCTCTTAGTGCTTGTTCTTCTTTCTGGCTGGAATCGAGCGACGGCTCTTTGCTAGCACAAGCTAATTGCTTGAGGTCGCGCGCCCCGCGGACTCGTCCTCTTCTGACCTCCTGATCAGACGTCAGGCTAGTTTAAAGCCATGTTCCCCGCGCTCTTAATGCGCCACCCACCGCGCTGGAGACGTGGAGAAAAGGCCTCTGTGCTTCCTGCAGGACACCGCACGCTTTCTCCATTCAGTCTATAGTACTCCACCGCTCATCGAACAGGGCCGCGCGCTCGGCCTTCATAATGCACTCATGGGAAGTCCTGAAAGGCAGGTTATTTTCGATGTAAAGTGTCAGTAGCGACACGTCGTTCATCTGAAGTGGAAACACATTTGTGGCTCTTGTTAATTAAGTCACACTTGTGTAGTTCAGCGAGTGCACTCAACCGCAGATGTTTGTGTGTCTGCATTATTAGTGCATCATCACTTTAATATTGTTTCAGATAACCTTTACTTTATTTCAAGTAACAATAGTTTTTAGTTAACTCCTAAAAGTACTACTTTAGTAGTAACTACTTTAAGGTTTTATTAACTACAATAACCCTAGGATTTAGGGTTAGTGATTTGAACCACCGCTCGGATGTGTTATTTCAGTCACAATATCAATATTGACTTACAAGTTAGAGATATGAAACGGTATGAAAATTTTTATATCACAATTATAGTGACCAAAATGATCACGGTTGTCAATATTGTCACAGCAATTTTCGGAACAATGAACCAACAAAAATCAACAGAACTATTACAGCACATACATACATAACATAACATTCATACATGCATACATTACATAACATAAATTACATACATACTTTCATACATACAGTGGGTACGGAGAGTATTCAGACCCCCTTTACATTTTTCACTCTCTTATATTGCAGCAATTTGCTAAAAGTAAAAAAAAATCTCATTAATATACACACAGCACCCTATATTGACAGAAAAACACAGAATTGTTGACATTTTTGCAGATTAATTAAAAAAGAAAAACTGAAGTATCACATGGTCCTCAGTATTCAGACCCTTTGCTGTGACACTCATATATTTAACTCAGCTGCTGTCCATTTCTTCTGATCATCCTTGAGATGATTCTACACCTTCATTTGAGTCCAGCTGTGTTTGATTATACTGATTGGACTTGATTAGGAAAGCCACACACCTGTCTATATAAGACCTTACAGCTCACAGTGCATGTCAGAGCAAATGAGAATCATGAGGTCAAAGGAGCTGCCTGAAGAGCTCAGAGACAGAATTGTGGCGAGGCACAGATTTGGCCAAGGTTACAAAAATATTCTGTTGCACTGAAGGTTCCTAAGAGCACACTGGCCTCCATATTCTTTAAATGGAAGACGTTTGGGACGACCAGAACCCTTCCTAGAGCTGGCCGTCTGGCCAAACTGAGCAATCGGGGGAGAAGAGCGTTGGTGAGAGAGGTAAAGAAGAACCCAAAGATCACTGTGTCTGAGCTCCAGAGATGCAGTCGGGAGATGGGAGAAAGCTGTAGAAAGTCAACCATCACTGTAACCCTCCACCAGTCGGGGCTTTATGGCAGAGTGGCACGACGGAAACCTCTCCCGCATGAAAGCCTGCATGGAGTTTGCTAAAAAACACCTGAAGGACTCCAAGATGGTGAGAAATAAGATTCTCTGGTCTGATGAGACCAAGATAGAACTGTTTAGCCTTAATTCTGCGGTATGTGTGGAGAAAACCAGGCACTGCTCAACACCTGTCCAATACAGTCCCAACAGTGAATCATGGTGGTGGCAGCATCATGCTGTGGGGGTGTTCTTCAGCTGCAGGGACAGGACGACTGGTTGCAATCGAGGGAAAGATGAATGCGTCCAAGTACAGGGATATCCTGGACGAAAACCTTCTCCAGAGTGCTCAAGACCTCAGACTGGGCCGAAGGTTCACCTTCCAACAAGACAATGACCCGAAGCACACCGCTAAAATAACGAAGGAGTGGCTTCACAACAACTCTGTGACTGTTCTTGAATGGCCAGACAGAGCCCTGACTTAAACCCAATCGAGCATCTCTGGAGAGACCTGAAAATGGCTGTCCACCAACGTTTACCATCCAACCTGACAGAACTGGAGAGGATCTGAAGGAGGAATGGCAGAGGATCCCCAAATCCAGGTGTGAAACACTTGTTGCATCTTTCCCAAAAAGACTCATGGCTGTATTAGATCAAAAGATGCTTCTACCAAACACTGAGCAAAGGCTCTGAAGACTGAGGACCATGTGATATTTCAGTTTTTATTTTTTAATAAATCTGCAAAAATGTCAACAATTCTGTGTTTTTTCTGTCAAATATGAGGTGCTGAGTGCACATTAATGAGGAAAAAAAATGAACTTAAAAATGATTTTAGAAAATGGCTGCAATATAACAAGAGTGAAAAATGTAAGGGGTCTGAATACTTTCCGGACCCACTGTACATTACATGCATACATTGGACAGTATTTACCATGAGTTTTATAAAAAACACGGTAATCAGGAATTGTAGAAATTGTGGAAATTAGAAATAGACATAAAATTAAAAAAAAAAGGGTATATTTGGCTTACAGTAATGTAAACTCGTTCAAAAATCTGAAAGAAAGCTATAAAACAGAGCAAACGTTCTGCCTATTGCTCAGTAAGGAAGGAGTGTATGAGCGTGTGTTTGGTGTAGCCGGTCAGTTCTGGTTTGGGTTTAATCCGGTTTTGTTCCTAAATGTCAGCCTGTGACCTTTTTGAGCTAATTTCTTCCCTTGTATCGACCTGATACGCCACACTCTTCAGTATATTTCAGATGCTGGATTGATATTTCTCTGTTAAAAGGCAGCATCTTGTGTTTTTGAAGTTTCCTTTCTGTAAAATAGCACAATGATTTAGTTTCTTCAGTTGTTGGTGAAGATGTGATGGTCAGTGTTTGATCTTTTGTCTTGATTGGCTTTTAAATAATCTTGATGCGATAAACTTTTTCATGATGGATAGACTGAGACTGACAGATCTTCTGATGGCTTTAAAGATATTCCAGTGTGAATTTGTAATATTGATGTCCTGTGATAACGCAGCGCTGTTTTAATGATGGACAAGAGGGAATCCTCAGAGGTACTAGTTAGTTCAGACGGGTGAAGCGCTAGTTAAAAGCAGCAGGGAAGGTGTAGTTTATCTTCACTGAAAAATGAGAAGTTCCTGTATGTAAAACCTCTGAGAGCTGAAGACCAGGTTCAGATATGCAGATCAGCAGGGTGTTTCTGTCTATGTGGTGTTTTCATTTACTGACGATTGGAGATTCAAGCCTTAATTAAAGGGATAGTTCACAGATGGAAGGAAGTCATTTACCCATCAAGACTTTCGTTCATCTTCGAATCACAAATGATTGTATTTTTAATTCTGTCTCTCCATTGACAGCTACGCAACTACCACTGATCATAGCTGTCAACCCTACCGTTTTTCACGTATTTTAGCTCTTTTCTCGCTGTCTTCCCGTTTTAGTATTTTCCCGTAAAATATCCCGTATTTTTACACTCTGATTGTGTTAACTCAGAACACGCAACTATCTGTGTCTGTGAAGTGGCTTGCACTTTGGTTGATTGGCCTCCAGTCAAGCAGGTGGCAGTATAGAGGCAGTAACTTAGGCTACTATCGAAGAAGAAGGTCGGGAGGAAGATGGAAAAAGTAGCGGGAAGTGAACTTCAATGACATTTGAGTAGATGAGTAGATGATCAGGATGCCGACGGCCTAAATCACCGAATTAACCTCCAACCAAAACCGAGGACATATATTTGACTAAATGGGAGACCACATTACTCTAAGTTACCTGACAAGCCATGCAACGTTAGGTCCAAATTATGCTTTCTGCAAAATTTGTCGTTGTAATGTTGGTCAGTGTTGGTCATGGAGGGATAAACGAAGTTTCACATCTCGACAAATCACTGAAACACAAGCGCGTGAGTGAGTCAGCTAGGCACACAACATCTTTATCATCATTTGTGGTGAACCGTGCCTCGTCTGAAGCTGACCACATTTTGTGTCTTACACACATAATTTCTGTATGTCTGTCTCTTTCTCTCTGTTTCTTTCTTATTCTGTCCCCCAACATTAAACTAAAACATGTAGCAAATGAATATGTGTAAGTATAATGTTTCCTTTGTTCATAAATAAAGCACTTTAAACATATCCATTGGTCTGTCATTCTTTAACATATACTGTGTAGCGTTAGTTTTTAACTATTTAGACTGTTAATGATTAGTGTAGGGCTGGGACTTTAACGCGTTAATTAAGATTAATCACGCAAAAAATAGATAACAATTTTAACTTATTTTTGCACCGCGGAACGTTTTTTAATGAATGAGTTTCGATGGACCGATTATACTGGAACACCAATATCGTTCTTGACTTCTGAACACAACAAACCTCAGTGAAGATGAACGAAGAAGCTGACGAGACTGCTTGGCCCCGTGGATGGGACATTTTGTTTTAAAAAACGAAAGGATGGAAGCGTCGACAAGAGCATGGTTGTGCAACAAGGAATTTGAGTATCGAGCCTCAAATATCACCTCAACGCAAAACGCTGGACATAAATAAATAAACAACATTTTGTTGATTAAGCTTATGTATTCAGTCATTATTCAATGGTATACTAAAAATCCATGTGAAAAAAATTACTTCTCACTGTTCTCAGGTCAAATATTTATATGCAATTAAAATGCGATTAATTTCGATTAATTAATTACAAAGCCTCTAATTTTTTTAATCGAGTCCCGGCCCTAGATTAGTGCTTTTTTTTAAGTTTGTGGGTAAGAATCGTGTAAAAAAAAAATCCCTTATTTTGGGGATGGATTCTGGGAAATCTCCCTTATTTTCAATGTTCAATGTTGACAGCCATGCCACTGATGCTTCAAAAAACTAATAGATTGTAAAACAAGTCCATATGAATCAAGCGGTTTAGTCCAAATTTTATGAAAAGACTCGATCGCTTTATGATGAACACGTAACACGAGAATGAACCACATTGGTTCTCGCACGTCAAGTGAACATGATGCTTCAGCGTCCGTTTACCATAACTGATGTGAGTTGATGAATGTTTATGTGAATAAAAACCTAAATTCATATAAGTCTGTCTCGTCAGAAAATGAAACAAACCTTTCTGACTTTTCAAAGTGTCATAGTGGTAGTTGTGTAGCTGTTAACGGAGGGACCGAAAGCGCTCAGATTTCATTCAGAGATATTAATTTGTGTCCTGAAGATGAATGAAGGTCTTACGGGTTTGGAACAATATGAGAAAATTAATTTGTATTTTTGGCTGAACTGCCCCTTTAATTAACCCATCACTCCATTATTTCTTCTGTGTTTATGCCAGTTTGTATCATGTAAGAGAGCAGTCAGTTTATTAGTCAAGTATTCACAAGAAAGTCATGCAGGTGTTATTCATTGTGAATGATGTCTTCAGACTTTAAATGTTGACGGCCATCAGGGGGCAGTGTTTGCTTTGACTGCCCGTGTGTGTGTGTGTGTGTGTGTGTGCCTGACGGACAGCCTCATGACGATCAGCAGGAACGTCTGCGAGCTTGTTATTTATGACTTTAATGAAGCAGGGGTTATTTTTTGTGAAAATGTTAATGCCAGAGCGAGACGCATGATTCAGGTTTAAAACTGCGCAGAACGGTGATGTGTTCTGGCTGAGGTAAGAAGTGGAGGGAGGGAGAGCTGACGTCTGTAAGGAAAAAGGCAGGATTGTGTAAATGAGACTCAAATCTTGATTCTAGGGAGTTTAGGAGAGGATTGTGGTTAGGTGTGCTTCTTTTCTTTTGCGTTTTGGGTGCCAGTTGGGTCACGGTGATACGTTTTCCTTGGGAACGACCCAAAAACTACAAGCAGGACGTGGCGGTTGGTCATGTGGGATTTGTCCTGTCCTGTGATTTGGACGGCTAGTGACAGTGATAAGCTCTTTCAACTCTCGTGAAATAGACGTCAGCGCCTTGTCAATACGCGCCACTTCAACAACTGAAAAAATACTCTGGCCTTAGAAAGAAACGCTTTAGTGGGCATCTGACCTAAACATCCCAGTTTTCTTCTCATCCACCACCCAAAGAGAAGATGCACAATGCCAGCACGACCCCTCCCCTGTTCAGAAAGCGCTCAACCATCTATCAAAGCTCTGCAGGAACAAACACACACACATTCCCTCACGCTGCAACGCAATTATTAGCGCATTATTCAGCTGTTCGTCTGACACTGAATAATAATGCACGAGATGCTCTCACTCCTCCTCCATGTACTTAAAGACATGCCCGTACTGTACAGATGCTGTCGACGCAGTTTGTATGCTTAACGCACGTCAAAGCATGCATATTCTCTGAGCCGGGTAATTTTCTCTCTCTCTCTCTCTCTCTCAGACTTTCTCTGGTGCTTTAGGGTTGTGTGACGTGACTGAAGATCCACATCGCAGAGAAAAAAAGAAATGCGCTGGCATGCTTGCGTATGTAGTGCTGTCAGTGAAGAGGAGGGAGTTCAGTCAGAGAGATGTAAACCAGACTTTGTATGCTGTAGAGACGCTCTGAGAAACAAATGGCCCGTTCTTTGCAGAAAGCCGTAAAAGGGCCCTATGAAATAAGTTACTTTTTTTCTTTCTTATATTGCCCACTTTCTGTCTCTAGACAGATCAAGTTCTAGCTCAGCACAGATCATTGTTTATAGCATGGCAAAATTGAGCAAAAATGCGCCGTCTTTGTGTGTGTCCCTTTAAATGCAAATGAGCTGAACTTTCAAGAAGAGGGCGGAGCTTTAAGAGCTTGTGTTAGCAGCTCCGATTACACACACTGAAACCGCTCAGCCTTTTATGATCAAACCAGAGTCGGACAATGATGGAGAGACTCAAGAAGAAGAGACAGGACGCTTTTGAAGGGATAGAGGATGAGTTTAGGAGTTAACCATCTTCAGTCATTGATTACCATATTCTGTCATGATAATTTATAAACCGCTGTGAGATGAGCCAGAGAATATCGGCTGATGAAGAGAGAACAGGGATAGTTTAGTGTAACTACGGTTTATGATGTGCTATTGCATGTGTGTTAATAAATGTGAAAGTCGGACGACGGCTTGTGTCAAAGGTTCTTCACTGGTTGCACTTCAGGTGTAAGAACCCTGGAGAACGGTATGTTGGTGGTTTTTGAGTTGCTGTGTGGTTCCTTGGCGATTGAATGTTGCATTGTACGCTCTTCAGATCAGTATTTTGGTGTTTGGGGTTCTTCAAAATCAACATGAATCATGAATCATGACCCCTTTTACTTCCAAAAAGTGGATGTCTCTTCATGTGTAGCTGAAGACTATGGTGTTTAATTAAACAGATGGAGATGCCAGAACGTTTGAAGCCGGTTTGCTCTTTCCTCGACTCTCCGAGCTGTCATTCAACGCCTCTCAGATGCCACGTCTCACAACTTCAGAAAGTGATTCATAGCGCGGCGCTTGGCAAGAGGGATTGCTGCACTTTCATTGAAGCTGAGGAAGTGCGGAGTGAAGCTCTGTCGCAGGTCTTATGAAGACGCTCCTGCTCTTTTGATGAGGGCGATGCTGTGTAATAACTGCTTCTCTTTGCAGAACGGCATGCTGGGACAGCACAATAGTTTGTGTGAAAGGACTGCAGCTGCGTTTCCTACACGGCCCTAGGCCTCGGGCCCCACGCCTGTGAAATTGCTGCAGTGGGCTCTTTATTGTGATGTACGTGCAGGGGCCGCTCTATTATTTACAATCAATATACAATTATCCTGCCCTCCAACCGAATATCTTATTTATGTTGTATAATTTAAAAAAATGCAGCATGTAAGAGCTGACGGTGGATCTGAGGGAGTGTGTGAAGAGAGATTTGTGCTAATGTTTACCTTATAACAGGGTCGCAAACATTTTTTCGTCAGCAAAATCTTTTTTTTTTCCTTTTTATATTCTTGACTTTTGAGAAGGTTCCCAACCCTTTTTTGTCGTATAAAAATATATATAAAATGATGTGTGTATATATATATATTAAACCAGCAACACTTCTCCTCAGCCTGACATTCAGACTGAGAATAAAGAGAAAATTGCTCCCATATTTAAATGGTAGATTCATTTGAGAATCATTAAAGGGAGAACGAGATTGGTCCCAAAACTGAGCCCTGAGGACACACGAGGGGCAACAGAAGAGGAAAAGTCCCATCTATTCTTTTTGTAAATGTAGTGAATAATAAATCTTGACAATTTATATTTTGTCTAATATATTACTTTAATTAAATGTATTTGAATAATATGCATGGACTCCACTAGACCCCTGAAGGTGTGCTGTGGTATCTGGTACCAAGATGTTAGCAGCAGATCCTTTAAGTCCTGTAAGTTGCGAGGTAGGGCCTCCATGGATTGGGCTTGTTCCTTCAGCACATCCCACAGATGCTCGATTGGATTGAGAGGCCAAGTCAACACCTCAAACTCATTCTGATCCTCAAACCATTCCTGAAGCATTTGTGCTTTGTGTCAGGAGCATTATCCTGCGGGAAGAGCCACAGCCACCAGGGAATACCGTTTCCATGAAAGGCTGTACATGGTCTGCAACAATGCTTAGGTAGGTGGGACGTGTCAAAGGAACATCAACATGGATGTCAGGACCCAAGGTTTCCCAGCAGAACATTGCCCAAAGCATCACCTCCGCCGGCTCGCCTTCTTCCCATAGTGCATCCTGGGGCCATGTGTTCCCCAGGTAAGCCACGCACACACACCCGGCCATCCACGTGATGTAAAAGAACACGTGATTCCTCAGACCAGGCCACCTTCTTCCATTGCTCCGTGGTCCAGTTCTGATGCTCACGTGCCACTGTTGGTGCTTTCGGCGGGGTCAGGGGTCAGCATGGGCACCCTGACTGGTCAGCGGCTATGCCGCCCCATACGCAACAAACTGAGATGCTCTGTGTATTCTGACACCTTTCTATCAGAACCAGCATTAACTTCTTGAGCAGTTTGAGCTCCAGTAGCTCGTCTGTTTGATTGGACCACACGGGTCAGCCTTCGCTCCACACGTGCATCAATGAGCCTGGGCCGCCCATGACCCTGTGGCCGGTTCTCCACTGTTCCTTCCTTGGAGCACTTTTGATAGATCCTGACCACTGCAGACCGGGAACACCCCACAAGAGCTGCAGTTTTGGAGATGCTCTGACCCAGTCGTCTAGCCATCACAATTTGGTGATATATATTTTGAGGTTCCCAACTATTTTTTTCATCAACACCACCTGACTGAAGAGAACATTGCTTTCCATGTTTTAATGTTAGTTAAATTTGAGAATCATTAGCATACAAATAGTAAAGAATGATGTTTATCAAATATATAAAGGAAAAACGAGACAAAATTGAGCCCTGAGGACACACAAGGGGCCACAGGAGAGGAAAAGTTCCCTAGACTGAGGAAGTCCTTTAAATATGAGGAAGGCTAAACCCTGCATTAGAGTGCAATGGGAGCAAGGACTAGCGTACGGTAGAGTTTACAAACATCTAGGAAAAGTGACTGCGGTCAATCCGGTGTCAGGTGGGTCATATCAGTTTATCTTGCTTTGACTCCCATCTGCTCCAAGGTCAGCAGAATGACCACTGCGCCCTCAAATAATGAGGCGTGTGTCGGGACAGGAAGAGTGTGTGCCCGTAGGCTAACCGCGGTCAGCTATTCGATAGTGTCAGTAGCCGCTGGCTCGATGTCTGGAGACCTTGAGGGTAAAACCCAAGCATCTCCAGTTCAACTGCCGTTGGTCGGCGATCTAAAAAAAGCCCCCGTCCTGGTCTGGTATCGATCCGAGGCCATGGGGGGACGGTGAGGTTTAACAGGGATGTGCCAGTACCGAGTGTCTGCGCGTCAACCTTTAAATCGCCTGTCAGGCTCAACGCGTGTCAGTTCATCAGCATCAGTCAAACAGAAAGTGAGAATGATGACTGTTTCCCTTTCAGACTGATTGTCATGTTCAATGAGAAAAAGCAGAGCGGCTGCACAAGAGCGTTACAGTCATGAAAGACTGATATCTAGGCACTAAATCAACAAAAGGAGTCATTGTCTTCTAAATGCTCCAATATAACAAAACAGTATTTTGTATATTGTATATAAATATTGTATTACAAATATTTTAAAAAATCCACATTTGAGAGATCATTAGGTGATGACGCAAATGAATCGCGAATCAATTTTCGAATTGATTCATTGACATTTGGAACTGATTCATGAATTCGCAAAGACTTCATTATATTTCCAGGACTTCAATTATTTGAGATTTTACTAAATTATGAATTCAATTGTAATGAATCATTCAGAATCAAGTCATTTATTCACAACATTGAATAAAAATCATTATTGGATATAAACGAATCTTTAAACAGAATTTAGAACAGATTCAATCAAACCGACAGTTCGAACTGGTTATTGGAAATTAATCAAACTTACGAATCTTTAGCTTAATTTACGAAAGAACACGTTTCTGTGAAAAGTTTCAAGTCATTCTTAGCTCATTTTAGACCAATTTGGCTCGCTGGTTGGCGAAAGGAGCATAAGCGAGGGTTTAGCTCACTATTTCATATGATACATTACTATAAAAGTATCATTTGAACGGTTAATTTGATTCATTTGCATGAATCAGTTCAAATTGTCTAAAAGATATATATTGTTGACGTTACATAAAGCGGATACATTTCTGTAGCCTTTCCAGTCATTTGTGACTTACCGAATAAGTTTTTATCCTTTCAGATATTTATGCAAATTCCATTTGCTAGTGAATCATTCAGGAACTGATTCAATGAATTAAAGAACCGATTCAAAAGGTTTCACTCACTAATACAGTTGAATAAGATACAAATGATTCATTAATCATAATTTCCAATAGATTCATTTAAATAATGCTAAACATGAGTATTTCAGAATGTGTTAAATAATGCTAGAAACATGGTAAAAACATGCTAGCAGTGTGTTAATAATGCTAGAAACATGGTAAAAACATTCTAGCAATGTGTTAAATAATGCTAGAAACATGGTTAAAACATGCTAGCAGTGATAATGCTAGAAACGTGTTAAAAACATGATAGCAGTGTGTTAAATAATGCTAGAACATGGTAAAAACAGCTAGCAGTGTGTTAAATAATGCTAGAAACATGGTAAAAACATGATAGCAGTGTGTTAAATAATGCTAGAAACATGGTAAAAACATTCTAGCCAATGTGTTAAATAATGCTAGAAACATGTTAAAAACATGCCAGCAGTGTGTTAAATAATGCTAGATACATTAAAAACATGCTAGCAGTGTGTTAAATAATGCTAGAAACATTAAAAACATGCTAGCAGTGTGTTAAATAATGCTAGAAACATGGTAAAAACATGCTAGCAGTGTGTTAAATAATGCTAGAAACATGGTAAAAACATGCTAGCAGTGTGTTAAATAATGCTAGAAATATGTTAAAAACATTCTAGCAATGTGTTAAATAATGCTAGCATGTTAAAAAACATGCTAGCAGTGTGTTAAATAATGCTAGAAACATGGTAAAAACATGCTGCAGTGTGTTAAATAATGCTAGAAACATGGTAAAAAACATGCTAGCAGTGTGTTAAATAATGCTAGAAACATGGTAAAAACATGCTAGCAGTGTGTTAAATAATCTAGAAACATGGTAAAAACATTCTAGCAATGTGTTAAATAATGCTAGAAACATGGTAAAACATGCTAGCAGTGTGTTAAATAATGCTAGAAACATGGTAAAACATTCTAGCAGTGTGTTAAATAATGCTAGAAACATGGTAAACATTCTAGCAGTGTGTTAAATAAATGCTAGAAACATGGTAAAACATTCTAGCAGTGTGTTAAATAATGCTAGAAACATGTTAAAAACATTCTAGCAGTGTGTTAAATAATGCTAGAAACATGGTAAAAACATGCTAGCAGTGTGTTAAATAATGCTAGAAACATGATAAAAACATGCTAGCAGTGTGTTAAATAATGCTAGAAACATGGTAAAAACATGCTAGCAGTGTTAAATAATGCTAGAAATATGTTAAAAACATTCTAGCAATGTGTTAAATAATGCTAGAAACATGTTAAAAACATGCTAGCAGTGTGTTAAATAATGCTAGAAACATGGTAAAACATGCTAGCAGTGTGTTAAATAATGCTAGATACATGGTAAAAACATGCTAGCAGTGTGTTAAATAATGCTAGAAACATGGTAAAAACATGCTAGCAGTGTGTTAAATAATGCTAGAAACATGTTAAAACATGCTAGCAGTGTGTTAAATAATGTTAGAAACATGTTAAAACATGCTAGCAGTGTGTTAAATAATAATAGAAACATGGTAAAAACATGCTAGGAGTGTGTTAAATAATGCTAGAAACATGGTAAAAACATGCTAGCAGTGTGTTAAATAATGCTAGAAACATGGTAAAAACATGCTAGCAGTGTGTTAAATAATGCTAGAAACATGTTAAAACATGCTAGCAGTGTGTTAAATAATGCTAGAAACATGGTAAAAACATGCTAGCAGTGTGTTAAATAATGCTAGAAACATGGTAAAAACATGCTAGCAGTGTGTTAAATAATGCTAGAAACATGGTAAAACATGCTAGCAATGTGTTAAATAATGCTAGAAACATGTTAAAACATGCTAGCAATGTGTTAAATAATGCTAGAAACATGTTAAAAACATTCTAGCAGTGTGTTAAATAATGCTAGAAACATGTTAAAACATGCTAGTGTGTTAAATAATGCTAGAAACATGTTAAAAACATGCTAGCAATGTGTTAAATAATGCTAGAAACATGTTAAAACATGCTAGCAATGTGTTAAATAATGCTAGAAACATGTTAAAAACATTCTAGCAGTGTGTTAAATAATGCTAGAAACATGTTAAAACATGCTAGCAATGTGTTAAATAATGCTAGAAACATGTTAAAAACATGCCAGCAGTGTGTTAAATAATGCTAGAAACATGTTAAAAACATTCTAGCAATGTGTTAAATAATGCTAGAAACATGGTAAAAACATGCTAGCAGTGTGTTAAATAATGCTAGAGACATGTTAAAAACATGCTAGCAGTGTGTTAAATAATGCTAGAAACATGTTAAAAACATGCTAGCAGTGTGTTAAATAATGCTAGAGACATGTTAAAAACATGCTAGCAATGTGTTAAATAATGCTAGAAACATGTTAAAACATGCTAGCAATGTGTTAAATAATGCTAGAAACATGTTAAAAACATGCCAGTAGTGTGTTAAATAATGCTAGAAACATGGTAAAAACATGCTAACAATGTGTTAAATAATGTTAGAAACATGTTAAAAACATGCTAGCAATGTGTTAAATCATGCAATGTTACATAACGCTAGAAACATGTTAAAAACATAGTAAACTGTTAGTACCATGTAAAAAAAAACATGTTTTAAGGCTAGAAACATGCAAGCAATTTATTAAACTATGTTAGCAACATATTAAAACGTTAGCAAAATGTTAAATCATGTTTTATTTTGACGGGCTGTCCCTGTGGTTTAGTATTCGAGTCAGAAACCACATTAGTCAGACCGTTCTGCATGAACAGCGGTTTCTGTCCTCACATTATACATGGGAAACCACATCATATCAATTCTAATATCTGTCCTTCCAGAATCGATGCTGAAAACACAGACGCGGGCAGTGACCTGTTCCGCATATCCTTCTCCGTGTATCCGACGCAGGCCATCAATGCGGACTCCGTGAAATAATCCATACCATCTGGAGCTCTTCTCTTCCTCCTCGGATGAGCAGCGAATCAATGCCTGCGCCACAAGCTCTCGTCAGGAGGCCTGGAAACACAGCGAGAGCTATGGAGAAACGGCAGCGCTGTAACTCACAACTGTAGCGGCTCCCAGAATGCCTTTGTGCCGGCTGAGCGGGAATCCTTCCAGTGTCCTGAGTCAATGTTTGAGCCAAGGGGGTAATCCAGCCCCCGGAAAAGCGTACCTTCCATAGGGGCGGCCATTGCTAACTAAGCCATCTCCTGCTGTTAGCATCCCATTGACTCCCATTCATTTTGACAGTGAATAACTTTACATCTGAGGCGTTTAAAGACTCCATTTGTCCATTGTTTATTTCTAAAGAAACATGACAATGTATAATAGGCTCCATTACCTTGTATCTTACACTATCGCCCCGTAGAAGCCGTTTTTGTAAAAAATAGGCTAACGATTGCGTCATAACCAACATGACTAGAGAAATTACCATATAGACAGGAGGAGAAGCGCACAGGCAATCTTTTACTGTCTATGAGGCAATCGGGGAGACGTGGAGACATCAATTCTTATAAAGGCAAGGGTGAAGCCCATAGAGAGCCAAAAACAACGGGACAAGAGTGCTTCTAATTGACTTCAATTCTCTCCGTTGAAGTCTATGGGATCACTGTGTCCATTTCTTTTACTGTCTATGGTTTGAGCTCTGAAGCAAGACCGGAGGTTTGATATTATGGGAGATTCATGCGTCAGACCCGCCCCATAACTCTCGAACATCTCCAGATCAAAGCCAGCATCCACAGCGAATGCAAGCAAACATCGCAACGGATGTTTCATAGAATGTTCAAGCTCAAAAAAATGCACTTAAATCTCATTTGCATGTATTCGAATGTGCACAAACACGCGTGATGGGTTTAAACCAGTGATGCGACCGCTATTGGTTCTGGCGTGTCACATGACTCGGGTTGGGTCTCGTTTGGCTTTTTTCCGATACCGGTGCAAAACCGATACTTTAAAAAAAAAGAGCCACAAAATGAGGTGGATGATAGTAAAGCATTAAATATGTTAATTATTTAAATTGAACAATTTATTACAAGTTTAAAGTATACTTAAATATATAAATAATTAAATACAAAACACAATTTACTTAACAAATTCACAGTAAAACTAAAGCCAGCTAACCCGACTACAGCAGGCCTAATTTAGCTCTGAATAACAGTTAGTGATAACAGCAGTCGTCTGTATTCTTGCTCCGCTATGGACCAGCTTCAGCTTTATTTTGAAACATGACTATATTCAATATTTTAGTCGCCTTATTGTTTCCATGAAGACGCGTCACGCTTCTCACATGACACACAGCAACCGCATTAGCGCTGTATGACAGCTCGGCTGGATCGGGTTTATTTCGTTTTTTATTTTTGATTCAAAATATTCACAAATGGCGCTTTTCCATTACCAGTACCAGCTCAATGATGTCTGCAATGATGACGCAATGAACGGTGACGATTCTCTCTGACCAATCAGAAGTCTGCGGTGTTTTCACGTCACATTTTAGCAGAGGTGGAAAGAGTAACAAAATATTCTACTCAAGTAAAAGTACTGTTACTTCAATGAAATTTTACTTAAGTACAAGTAAAATTACTGGCCTAAAAATTTACTCAAGTAAAAGTAAAAAGTAGCTCATTTAAAATGTACTCAGAGTAAAAGTTACTTTTTTTAACAGTGGGGTGGGGGACTCTCCCCTGTAGGGTTGTGATAGAATGAGATTTTCACGAAATGACAACTATCTCAGAAAACATCACGGTATTAAACAATTATTTAATAAATAAACTGTACCTATTATTAAATTATGGTTAGTTAAAATGATGTTAAATGAATGAAGATGATTGGTCTTTCTTTTTTTTTTGGTTAAAAAAATGCTTTATCATAAACTTAAAACCATTTGTTTGTTTTGTTTATTAAAATTTCAATAAAACATGTCTAATAAACTAAATTCAATAAATTATTATGAATTAGATTAACAACTCAATTTTATCATTAATTCATTAAAATGTTTAAGAATAATAGAGTCCTGTATGTAGACGGAGCAGCTCATTCACAGATCATATATTCATATAGCAATGTTTTGTGCTTTAATATTTACAGACAATGTCGCGATTTGATTTATACTTTCGAGTTATTCGTTCATCCATCGGTTTGTGTATATGACGTGAATCCTACGTTATAATGTAAGGTAATGTTCATGACTGGATACCGATTCCTCTGCGTCACAGAAATCATTCGGCCTTAAGTTATAAACACACCTTTATCTGCACAGAGGGATGTGTGTCCGAACATGTTCTATGTGTTTCTTCATTTGCATCCACATTTTGTGCACATTTGATATCCTCCAAGACAACACCACGTTATTTTTTTCAATATCCAAAGTATTTCCATCCTGGCCAGGGGCTCACGACGGCGTTTTGCTTTCTGCGTCATGACGTCTGTCTTGTTCGTCTCCATCTGATATTTGCGCGCTTGTTCTCTTCCGCGTCCCGCGCCCTCTATTCAATATAGTCGTTTCCGGATCGCGTTTTTTTCCTCTCCTTTGCATTAACGATTTATTTTTACTCAGTAACGGATGTGGTTTAAAATGTAGCGAAGTACAATACTTCAAACAAAATGTACTTAAGTAAAAGTAAAATTACAGCTTTTTAAAACTACTTAAAAAAGTAGAAGTACACAGAAAAACTACTCAATTACAGTAACGCGAGTAAATGTAATTCGTTACTTTCCACCTCTGCATTTTAGTATCGCCTCAGCTCGCTCAGAACCTCGCCGGAGGTGGTACGAAAAAAAGTACCTGGAAGCAGGAACAGGTACAACTTTTACACAGTGGAAAACCAAACAAAGGCGAGCCGAGCCGAGCTGGTACTGTGTAGTGGAAAAGCGCCAAAACTTGCTAACTATGTCATGAACTGATATTCAAATTTTCAAAAATGTGTAAATGTGTGTTAGTTGATCTATACTGCGCGATGGGCGGCGCCACGTTAGTTTGCGCCTCAGAGAATCGGATCTCGTATTTACATCACCAGTGTTGGGGGTATCGTATTACAAGTAACTTGAGTTACGTAACAAGATTACTTTTTCAAGTAACTAGTAAAGTAACGCATTACTTTTCAAATTTACAACAAAATATCTGAGTTACTTTTTCAAAAAAGTAAGGCCAGTTACTTTTTCACATTTATTTGACTGACAGCTCTCCTGTCCCCATGAAATCGAGAGTTAGTGCAGAGGCGTGTGTGTGAACATGATAGTTATTGCAGTTCAAGACTAAATTTACACATTTACTCATGTCATAAAGATTGAGTATTCCTCAAAAAGAATAAAATCAGTCAAATGCAAAATATGCAAACCTCCAATAATTAAATGTTTAATAAAATGAATATTTTTATGGTATTAATCTACCTTTATTGACCAATTTGCTGCTGACCTTTAATGATTCAGTTAAACCATGAGCAAAAATTACTAGATCTTTTTTTATTGGTAAAACTTTTCTCCTGCGTCCTATTCTTCCATGATCCAGACTGGCAGCAGAGCGTGTGAATTTGTATTTTTACCTCAGCCTGAGGCTTATTATTTCAATTTTGGTATGAAGAGGTATTTTCATTTGCACAAAAATAGAACATTTTTGTTATAAAAAAACAAAAACAAGAAAACAAGCCCAGTCCAGGTGAGAAAAAGTAACGCAAAAGTAACGTAACACAAGTAAAGTAACTAAGTAACTCAATAAGTTACTTTTTAAGGGAGTAACGCAATATTGTAATGCATTACTTTTCAAAGTAACTTTCCCCAACTCTGTACATCACATAAATGTATCTTCGTCAAACGAAATACATGACAGTAAGTGAGCGCTGCTGAACTGGAGAAGAACAGAGTGAACTATATAATCACTATATAATGTGTATCTGATGTGAAACACGTAGTCGAGTTATCTTAACTGTGTGATAGGATTGTTTTTGCCTCTTCCATAGACATCAGTGTGTATTTTTTGCTAGTACTCTTTACAGCATTTACACATCTGAAACCCTTAAATAATCATGATGTGGTTGAAAACACTGACTAGTTGTGATATGTGACGAGCGCTGAGCGTGTGTGTCTCTAATTTAAGTGGCACTGAAATCTGCGCTCTGATTCGGTACATACCGGTTATAAAGGGACCATATTGGCTCCGGGGTTACGGTACCCAACCCTACACATGACTGAATATAAAGCGGTAAATTTGATGCAAAAGAAGGGATATTATTGTGAAATAGGGGCTGTTAAATAAGCCTAATCTTCACACCAAGCTGTCATGTGACTTCAGAAGACTTTTCCCCTCCCACCTGCATTGTGGGAAACAGCGGGTTTGGATTTTCTGCAGTATTTAATCTCAAAGTAAATGACTGGGGTTTGTGGCATCATAAGTGTGAGTGAATCTTTTGGGTGAACTGTCTCTTTAAGACTGAACATCTGTTCTCTCGCCTGCAGCTGTAAGTCCACAGTTAAAGCTGTTCAGTTTCACAGGCGTATACTTAGCACTTATAGTTGGTAATTATTTATAAACACTTGCGACTGCTGCTAAACAAATTGTTAGTTTACAATAAAACCTTATTTACTGTTATTACTGCGTTTCTACTTTACACAAGTTATATAGTTATATATATATATATATATATATATATATATATATATATATATATATATATATATATATATAATTTATGTATGTATTATGTAAAATACTTTAATCTTCAGAAAATAATGGCAGTACGTAATATTTATGCAAAAAAAATTATATTATGTAGAAATTATATTTTTGCATAAATAATAAAACATGTATTATAATTTTTAATACAAATCTTCAGAAAATAATTTAAACACATCATATGTAATGTGGTGAAATATATCACAGAATTTTCCTGCCAGACTTTTGTGAGATTCGCCCTCATTACAAAGCCTTTTTATTTATGGAAAATGAATAGTTCTCTGTCATAACAGCACCATGAAAACCCATCTATAATATCACGTCTGACTGATATGAAAGTTAATTTTTCACCGTCGCAGCTGCATAATAAGTGGAATAATAAGCCGGAGCCGTTGGCAGTGACAGTGAAGCCATTACAGTGATGCATCCATATATAATTCACACGTATCGAGGCTGTTTGCGCCGCACAGATGTGATTAAACTGGAGTGAAACGCTGCCGGATCAACACAGTCTCGCTTGCATCATGACTGAAACACTCGCGAACCGCGAGCTTGCGCTTTTCAAATGTAAATACATGTTTTAAGAGTGTTTACGGCCTCATGTTTGACTTCAGATTACGACTAAAGCATTGTTACTTTAGATGTTGATTAGCGTAGGCAGCTAACGTATCCATTGGCGTTCCTATTATTATTCTTACGTTTCTTTTTCCGCTCTTGAGTCTATGGAGAACTGAATGGTAGAAAGTTGTGACATTTGGCACACAGATAGAGGACCGTCTGAACTGTCACCATAGCAAATTTGGCGTCTCTAACTCAATCCCTCTAGCGCCACCAACTGTCCAAATTTGCACTCACGTTTATGCTAATAACTTTTGAACCGTAAGGGCTAGCAACAAAATTCTTTTTTTCTTTGATTCCATTTTTTCCCAAACTCCTCCTATGTTCTGATTTTCACAAATTGAACCATATCATTTTCAGACCATGCTGACAAAAAGTTTTGGAATTTAAATCAATTCGTCAAACCGTTGTCGAATAACATGCAAATGAATTTGACGAAATCCCCACGGAAATGAACGTGAGGCTATATCTCCGCACCGCTTTACCGTATTCTGATCAAACTTGGTGTGCGTTATGACAACTATGACCTAAGATCACATGCACAGTTTCGGCACAGTGCCACCTAGTGGTCCGGAGATATGAAAAGTTTTTGCTTATGACTTCTGAGCGGCTTGGCCAAATATCATATTGTTATGAAATTCGGTAAGTGTCATCGGCACTCGAAAAAGGTTTGAGACAGCACCATCTTGTGGTCAAAATTTTTAATGTAGTTTCAAATATTTGGTCTTGATCGATTCCTTTGATCATGCAGAGAACATCGATACCAGTTATGCTATAATCGATTAAACTTCCTGTGCGCCATTTTAATTTTTGCCAACTAACAAAAATTTAAGCAGATCATTTTCAGACAAATAACACGCAAACGTGTTGCAATATCTCAACAAAGCTTTAGTGTTCTCTGACAAAACTTGGCATGTGTTATGACAACCATGACCTGAGGCTACCTGCAGTGTTTCAGCGCAGTGCCACCTAGTGGTCAGGACATATGAAAAATTGACATTTTTGATTATAACTTCTGAATGCTTTGCCCAAAAATCTCGCTGATTCGCTGCAGCACGCCGAGTCGAACAACACCCAATTTCCCCATATCAGCCATTTTGAATATTGTTGTAAAAAGCTATATTTTACGAACGCATTGGCGTATTGTTACGAAACTCAGTATGTGTCTTCGGCACCATGCCCTCACAGTACTCAACTACAAAGTCTCCGTGCAGTTATAATAATACAGTTATAATGAAATTTCCAAAAATGCGAATAACTTTTGATTAAATCAACCTATTGTAATGAAACTGGTCTTAAAGTGAAAGTAGACGGTTGGAGTTAAAAATATTTGTGTTCTACTGAAGATACAAAGACACCTACATCTTAGATGCCCTGGGTAAGCAGATAAACATCACATTTTCGGGTGAACTATCCCTTTAAGAGATTTGCCGAACATCCTGTCCGCCATTTTAATTTTCTTTTAAAACCTACTTTTTCAAACTGCTCCTAGACCGTTTGTCCGATTTTTACCAAATTCGAGTCAGATCATCTTCAGACCGTGCTGGCAAAAAGTTATGGATTTCGTGTCGATAGACAAAACCGTTTTTATGTACCGCCGCAACAATTTTGAGTCATGCTGCCAAAATGACTCCGAGGCTGTATCTCTGCAATGCTTTCACACCCAACTCTCCATGTCATTGTCACCTCACTCTGAACACACCACATCAATTGGGTCACAGCGCCATCTATTGGTCGAAAGTGATGAACCATGAAATCACATTACTAGTGACCGTATTTTATTTTTCATCGCAATACGCTTTTAATTGCTCATTGTTGCAGTTGGTCTGATGCTCCCAGCCATGCTTTCTTTGTGCTTGGCCCCTTAGCTGTATTTAGTTTTTATTTGTATATTTTAATTTGTCCCTCTATGTTTAAACTGCCTGTTATTTAATGTTATTGTGAAGCGTCCTTGAGAAAAAGCGCTATATAAATTAAACTATTATTATTTGATTTAAATTTAGTTCTTTTTGTTGTGTATTTTTATCATTTATATAAGTTTTTGTTAACAGCTACAGTTTTTTTAAAGTCATTTTTTAAGTTTTACTAAAATTAAATAAAAATTAAGTTGATTTATAGTTTATTTTATTTCAGTTAACTTTATTTTCTTTTAAGCAACAAACGTTTTTTTTTTCATTTAACAATAATAACCCGGGTTTAATCATTATAAACATGTCACATTATGAATAAATTCAGGGTTTTTTGTACGTTAAAAAAAAAACAACAACGTTAAAATGTTCCAAAGATGTTTTATTGTCGCCTGGTTGTATTTTGGTCATTTTTGAACATACACACACGCACAAATTACATTTATTAAATTTTTTTTAGTAAATGTTGCAGTGTTTTTTGTTAGTGAAAATGTTATATATTGTTGTTTTTGACCTTGACTAAAGGCCATTCACAAGGACGATAACTATAACAATAATGATATATATTTTTGTAAATATAAAAGAATAGCAGAGTTCACACCACAACTACAGCGATAAACAACATCATTGGAATCACTTTCAGAGCAATTTTTGCCGCTGATTGACAGCCAATCAGAATCCATCCTGCTGTAACCAGCTTGAGCATTTAAAGTGACAGACGACAAAACTGCAGCATGAGCGTAGACATTTATTAGTAAAATCAAGCAAAGTTTAGTCTGTCTTTTCGTGACACAAAGCGATTTAGAGAATGTTTGGCAGTAAAAATCCCTATCCACTCGAATAAGACTATCCACTGTAAATAGACATCCCTGTTGCTT
This sequence comes from Gobiocypris rarus, assembly GCA_023029165.1. Taxonomy (NCBI): domain Eukaryota; kingdom Metazoa; phylum Chordata; class Actinopteri; order Cypriniformes; family Gobionidae; genus Gobiocypris; species Gobiocypris rarus. The sequence continues at coordinate 11,005,024 of CM040929.1, forward strand.
ATTAGGACGTCCATGACAAGCTGGGAAATTTGGAAAGAAAGCCAGTATGTCTGGCATTTGACATTGGGTAACTTCATTTGACCGGCCAGTAGAAAGGGCAGGCGGACCGAAAGACGCTCGACCAATTACAACTAATGGGATTAAGCAGCGTCCTCATTCCCAGTGACGCTCTTTTTGGTGTCATCATCAAAATAAAGGGCATCCTTGAGGGTCACCATGGGAACAGAGAGGATTATGGGAAGTGGATGCACCATAGACTTCGACTTTATGTTGCACTGTGTAAACGACAGCTTTTTTTGTGTACCTTATGCATAAATAAGCTAAATATAAACAAAACTGAAAATGTAACTTTATATTTGAGATATTTATTAAATATATGCAAATATTATTATTTTAACAGAAGTCAAATGGTTTAATATGGTTAACATTTATTACATGATTTAGATGTAGATCAATATGATTTTTTAAATTAAAATATATTAAGTTTTTGTCATTTTAAATAATTAAATTGTGACAAATACAATGTAACATTTTAAGAGAAAATCACATTAATATTATAAAATGTATCTAAAATTACATTTAGCAAAAATTTGAAAATATTTCCCTAATTTGAAATGTTTAAATATTATACTAATGAGAAATTATGCAAAAAAGTGAAAATATATTCCATATTTTAAAATAAAATAAATTACATAAATGTAATTTTAAATATTTAAATTTTTATTTTAAATATAATTTAAACACTGGTATGAACTTTAAAATATATATTTTCACTTTTTTTTTTGTAATTTGACCAGATAAATTATTTAATTTTTGTCAGCGTAAATAGATAAAAAAATTAAGTGAATTATAAAAAATAAAATAAAAACACACATTTCACATCACATTATATCATATTTTATTTTATTATCATAGAAGTCACATGTATCTGGTCAAATTATGAAAAATTAAAGTGTCAAGATATATTCAACTAAAATAATTTTCACTGAAATCCTATAAATCAGGTATGAATGTATCAGAATGGGAAATGTCAGATTCCCCCCGGCATGAATACTCCGATTCTAGCGTTTCTGTTAAAGCACACAAAGGTTAAATCACCACAGAGAGCAGGTGTTCATGTCTTTGTGTTACTTCATGTTCCTGCCGCTTCAGCTGACAGAAGTGTGAAAATGAACGCGCCCGCGATGATTAGGGCGCGAGGATCGACACCCCTTTCATTGACAGAATAAAGGAATAATAACTCTACAGGTACTAATCTCTCCGGAGGGTCGAAGGCTATCAGCAGCGTCCCCGCAGAGGCCTTCATTGACCGTACGGTGACTGAACTCTAATCCCTTCGGTGAACGACCACGTCCTTCGAGTCAGAACGGTAAATGCTTTCTCAGGGGAGCTGATCACTGACGCGGCTTCCGTAGCGTGAGATTGCTAGTTAAGTGCGTTTCCTTCAGAAATACTGTTAGTTATTAGGCAGAAACACAAGTGTATGGTTAGCTGGTTCCAGGGTCAGTTTTATTTATAAATACTCATTTAACATACAGAAACACAAGTTTACAGTTAGTTGGCCAATTCACAGTATAGAAATACTGTTAAGATAGCACATAGAAACAGCCTAATGGTTAAAATGGCTAGTTTCCTTACTGTAGGTTAGCATACAGAAACATAAGCTAAGGGTTAAAATGGCTAGTTTCCTTCCTGTAGGTTAGCATACAGAAACATAAGCTAAGGGTTAAAATGGCTAGTTTCCTTACTGTAGGTTAGCATACAGAAACATAAGCTAAGGGTTAAAATGGCTAGTTTCCTTCCTGTAGGTTAGCATACAGAAACACAAGCTAAGGGTTAAAATGGCTAGTTTCCTTCCTGTAGGTTAGCATACAGAAACATAAGCTAAGGGTTAAAATGGCTAGTTTCCTTCCTGTAGGTTAGCATACAGAAACATAAGCTAAGGGTTAAAATGGCTAGTTTCCTTACTGTAGGTTAGCATACAGAAACATAAGCTAAGGGTTAAAATGGCTAGTTTCCTTCCTGTAGGTTAGCATACAGAAACATAAGCTAAGGGTTAAAATGGCTAGTTTCCTTCCTGTAGTTAGCATACAGAAACATAAGCTAAGGGTTAAAATGGCTAGTTTCCTTCCTGTAGGTTAGCATACAGAAACATAAGCTAAGGGTTAAAATGGCTAGTTTCATTCCTGTAGGTTAGCATACAGAAACATAAGCTAAGGGTTAAAATGGCTAGTTTCATTCCTGTAGGTTAGCATACAGAAACATAAGCTAAGGGTTAAAATGGCTAGTTGGCCAGTTTACAAATCAGTTTTCTTTTCAAAAAATACGGTTGGTTAACATATAGAAACAAACACTAAGGGGTTAAAATTGTTAATTTGCTAGTTAACGTGTTAACTTTAGAAATACTGTTGGTTAGCAGAAAAAGGCTAAAGGTTTACATGGCTAGTTTGCTTGTCAGTTTTCTTTAGAAGTAGCCTACTGTCAGTTAGCATAAGTGAATGGCTGAAATGGCTAGTTTGTGTTTAATTTAGAAATAGGAATTCAGACAATAATGGTTAAAAAGTCTAGTTTGCTAGTTAACGTGTGTTTCCTTTAGATATATTGTTGAACATACAGGAAAAAATAGGCTATAGGTTAAAATTATTAGTTTGCTAGTTTACAAGTCAGTTTTTTTTTTTAGAAATACTTTCAGTTAGCATTCACACAAGCAAACGGCTAAACTGCTAGTTTGTTAGTTTGCAAGTACATACTTGAGAAATAGCATACAGAAACAGACTAATGGTTAAAATGACTAGTTTGTTGACTAATGCTGTGTTTCGTTTAGTAATACTGTCAGTTAGCATACATGAATAAACTATGCTAAAGATTTAAATGGCCAGTTTACTTAAACAAGTCAGTTTTATTTAGAAATACTGCCAGTTAGCATACAGAAATATGTTAGCGGCTAAAATTACTGGTTTGTTAGTTTATGAATCAGTTTTCTTTAGAAATAGCTGTTGGGTAAAATACAGAAACATACGCTAAGGGCTAAAATTGCTAATTTGCTAGTTAATGTGTTTCCTTTAGAAATTCTGTCAGTTAAAATGGCTAGTTTTCTAGTCAGTTTTCTTTAGAAATAGCCTAATGTCAGTTAGCATACATAAGCTAATGGCTGAATGGTTAGTACAGTTACTTTAGAAATAGCATTTAGACAACAGACTAATGGTTAAAATCTCTAGTTAGCTAGTTAATGTTTGTTTTCTTTAGAAATACTGTTGGTTAGTATACAGCTAACACTAAAATTACTAGTTTGCTAATTTACAAGTTACATTTTGGGTACAATAATGAAAACGCATCTCTCTGTTAACATACAGAAATATAAGCTAACCTCATAAGATCGATATCCTCTCTATTACCTATAGTATGCATTTTTGTTATGCTAATATATAAGGCAAATATGATTTTGATATAGCAGTACATTTCTGTCCTCTCTTCATATGGCAGTAATCATAAGAGTAGTATGCTAATCTGAATTTGTCCATATGAATTCAGTTTGACATTGCCTGAGCAAACTTTTATATTAGCGTTTCGTTTCATATTTTAGCTCGAGCTCACATTCGAGGCTTTCAATTGACCTCCTCGTCGTTTTGTGTCTGGCTCTAATATTTCTCCTCTTTTAAGCTTTGTCTCTTTGACATGTAATAAATTAGCCCGCGCCTTAGCGCTGCGCTTTTGGGTGGCTTCCGCGCGCTACGCCTGAGCGAGTATTGGCTTCCTGACCCTGGATTATCTTCTGGTTATTATTGGCACAACTCTCACTCTGTCTCTCGTTCCATAATCACACCTCAAGACTCCTCCACCTTAATGCTAGCACGAAAACCTTATTAACATCATCTCACAGTCAATTAACCCGTCACATGTGACTTAGCTGCCTTTACCCATAATGCAATGCTTCGATCTAATAATAAACCACTAACTCCTGAGCAGAAGTTACTGTTAAAACTGTGAAGACATGTTCTTAACACTCTTCTTCCCTCTAATTTCTGTTGTTTTTAGAGACGCTAGCTGCATGACAGGTGGTGGAGGAAGGTGAATGGGGCGTCTGTCTTACATTTATGCATTTAGCAGACGCTTTTATCCAAAGCGACTTACAACTGAGGAGTACAGGAAGCGATCGGTCATGAATAGGTGAAGAAACGTAAAAAAGTGCTTTAAATACCAAGTTTTGGACATTACTTAGAGTAACCTCAAGCTAGAATAGGGAGGGAATAAAAGAGAAATAGAGGAAGAGAGTTTTTATTTATTTATTTACTTTTTTAGGGTAAGATTAAGTGTTCACGGAAGAGATGGGTTTTTAGGAGTCTTTTGAATGGTGACAGTGATTCTGCCATCCGGATGGAGGTTGGAAGATCGTTCCACCAGCCAGGAACAGTGAATGACAGTTCTGGAGAGGGATTTCATGCCTCTTTGTGATGGTACCATAAGCCTACGCTCCTTACTCAAGACTTGATACCGGCACACAGAACAACGTGCTAACGCTAACAGAACCGTTTAAACCAGTCTAAGATTGTTTGCTGGTCTAGCTGGTATTCTGCTGACGCGTTGTGATCATTTTGACAACCAAAATGCAATGTTTAAGGTTTTAACCTGGTTTAAGCTGGTCTAGCTGGTATGAATCAGAAAAGTGAAGTATTTATGAGTGAGTCATTGTATCATTCATTCAAGAGATTCATTCAAAAACACTGATTCATCCAGTAATGAAACAAGTGAAGTCTTTATGAGCGTGTCATTGAATCATTCACTCAAGAGATTCGTTCAAAAACACTGATTCTTCTAGAAATGAAATTAGTGAAGTCTTTATGAGTGACTTTTTCCACAACATTGCATTTTGTTAGCATTTTTAAAACAGAACCGCCATTTAAATCGCAGAACTGTTTAAACCATTCTAAGGTTGTTTGCTGGTCTAGCTGTTATTTAGCTGACATGTGATCGTTTGGGCAACCAAAATGCAGTGTTTAAGGTTTACATCTGGTTTAAGCTGGTCTAGCTGCTGGTATTTATCTAGTTAATTACCATATTGTGTTGGTTTTGACAACCTTACTTGAACCAAAATGCAGTGTTGGTGTTGTAGAAATGTTGTACCAATCCTTGCCACATTGTGATCAGTTATGAGACGCACAACCAATGATGTAAACCCAGTGTTGAGGTACGTCAGCACGAGTTTACAGTAGCGTCAGTGCTGAGAACAAACGAGTGCACGTTCTGCTGTTTCACTTGTCCTTCCGTTGGCTTTTCTCAGTATTTGGCTCTGCTGAATGAGCTTTTATCTTCCTCCAGTGAGAGCGTGGGCCCCCGATGCTTCTCCATTGTGCCTTTCCTTGCCGATTTATTCCTGGAATTGATTGAGAGTGTACAAAGAAGTAGTGCTCTTGAAAGCAAGTCCTTGTGTTTAGACTGCGTGGGCCACTCGGTCACACTCAACAATCGGAAAACACTCCAGTTAATGCCATCAATGACAGAGTCATCACCCGCGCCTTACGGTAATGATACGGCGGTAAACATGAGTCAATCAATGGGCTCCATTCAGCCGCTCTCTTGTGGACCAGCACTTTTGAGTAACATGAGACAAAATCTGCACACTCCTCTTTCATTTCCTGAGCTGATTTGTCTTGACAGTATGACACTCATAAGTATCTGAACACACAATTTCAATGGCTGTTGATTTTCAAAACAGATATAAACATGCTTAGTTTAAATCCCGCTGGCTAGCGCCCCTAATGTTTACGCATTAGTCTATAGATCAAACTTTTGAAAGGCGTTTCAGATAAAGATTCTATCAGTTACATTGTTGTACCAGATGGTGGCGATAAAGGACTGTTAAAATGTACTTATGGAATTATTCATTCAACAGAATCGTTCATAAATGCTGATTCATCCAGTAATTAAACAGTCTTCATGAGTGAGTCATTGAATCATTCATTCAAGAGATTTGTTCAAAAACACTGATTCATCCAGTAATGAAACGAGTTAAGTATTTATGAGTGAGTCATTAAATCTTTCACAATTAAGAGATTTGTTCAAAAACACTGATTCATCAGTAATGAAACGAGTGAAGTATTTGAGTGAGTCGTTGAATCATTCATTCAAGAGATTTGTTAAAAAACACTGATTCATCCAGTAATGAAACGAGTGAAGTCTTTGTCATTGAATCATTCATTCAAGAGATTTGTTCAAAAACACTGATTCATCCAGTAATGAAACAAGTGAAGTATTTATGAGTGAGTCATTGAATCATTCATTCAAGAGATTTATTTAAAAACACTGATTCATCCAGTCATGAAACGAGTGAAGTCTTTGTCATTGAATCATTCATTCAAGAGATTTGTTCAAAAACACTGATTCATCCAGTAATGAAACGAGTGAAGTCTTTAGCTGTGTCCCAAAGTGAAGGGTGCGCACTTCGAAGGCCACATTTGAAGTGCGATTGCGTCACAGCGGTGTGACGAAGGCTGCCGCAATACAAGAGCGACTTCAAAATGCGCCCATCGTTTCTCAGCCAAAGGAAGGGTACAGCACAGCAGATGGAACCTTCGCACAACTCCGCAGCCTATCCTATCCCAGAATTCATAGCACCCTGGTGACTGCAGGATTTGACTGGTCCGCATTCCCACGACATTCGATCAGATTTGTTGCGGCGCGGGATTAAATTTCCCAGTGAAAGACGGTAGCGGTCGGTAACTCAAGTGTAGCCTGGATACTATTGAACACAACAGCGCAACCGCTTGAATGTCGCTCACTGACGACGGTCCATTACCGAAAGTCTCCTCCAAAGGCTGAATGTTAAGTCGTGGCCGGAATGCACAGAACAATTTCTCTATATTATTAATAAAAAAATGTATGCTAGTTATTTGTAAATGAGGCAAAGTAATTACTGTATTGTTCATTTTCGTTAACTTTAAATGTGTAGGCTAAATAAAAGAGAAGTGTTTGTTCTGACATTGTTTATTTTTGTTTTATTGGTGCGTGCATATTTCCACTGTCCGCAGGTTTGTGGGGCTGAAAAGTAGCTACAATGCATCTGACTGAGATGATGTGAGTTGAATAAAAATAAGTAGGCCTACTTATAAAGACTCGGAAAAAAAGAAAAAACTTTTCTGCTCCATTTCTCTTTTTTAAATCTCGTGAATGTCCGCTGTCAGATGTCACACACCTGCTATAGCCCATTCAACGACGCTCGGTTCAGTGTTGCCAAGTCTGGAATTAGGATGCATTTACTGTTGCTTTTGTTTGTAGCCTATAGTCCTCAGGTTAAGTTGTCTTTACTTAAGCTATATTTCTACCGCTCGTGCCCCACGGTTTGGCATATTTTGGCCCATTTTGGCCGTGATTCCGCTACCTTTGATTAGCAATTGGAGGGGTTTTGTTGTTCAGACCTGGCAACCCTGTCCCTCGGTTCGCTCTTCGTGCACTTCGAAGGCGTGGCCTGGCCTGGCCTTCGAAGTGTGCACCCTTCACTTTGGGACACAGCTTTTATGAGCGAGTCATTGAATCATTCATTCAACAGATTCGTTCAAAAACACTGATTCATCCAGTAATGAAACGAGTGAAGTAATTATGAGTGAGTCATTGAATCATTCATAAATTTTTTTAATTTAGATAATTTAGATTAATTAAACTTTATAAATAGACTGCGGTCAATGAATATTTAGTCAGAACCTTCAGTAAATCAGGTGTTATTTTGTTTAGTTGTCTGTTGGTAATCGGGATTCTCAATGTATCCAGAATTGCTGATTTTTTTAAGCGTATTGATAGGTTGTTCTGAAGGGTTTTTTGCACTCTGCTATGCCGTTGAGTTGATCAGAAGGGTTTAGTGTGTCTTTAGCAGATATTCAACTGACTCCTAACGGTTTGAGCTCATTGTTATGTGGTTAAAGTGTTTGGACTGAAGGTTTCTTGCATTGCTGCAGGGCTGTGGATGTGTTTTGCATGTTACTCTGAGGTTTAGAATGGCTTTTAGTGTGCTGTTGTACTGCTGAGGTCTTTGAATCGTTTTCATCTCATTGGTTTTCATCATGTTGCCGTGCATTCAAGGCGTTTAGATTGATTGATGTGGATGAGCGGGGGAAGAGAACACAGAAAAAGCCTGTTTTATCACAAGCTTAAGTGTTCATACAAACCCATGCACTTGTTTTTTAAAAAATACATAGTCATTTCAAATAGATATTAGAACGTGTATGGGTTGACCTTAAAAAACTATTTGAATTCAAATTAAATATTTATCTGTCTGAGTCTCTCATTTAGCATAATATGTTGATTTTTCACACTTAACATAATCCGTCATGCATAACATCCACCCCGTCAAATGAATTCATTCATCACTTTTCAGCTTGAAATGATACACACTCTTCGGAAACGTACTGAAAGGATCTTTTGGAAGCGGAAATGCATCTATTTCATAGACTGACTCTACGGCCGGTGATGTAAGATGACTCTGGGCTGGCTTTGAGGTTGCACACGGGTTAAGCTGAACCTCTGGGAGAGGCGCTTTTGTGCAAATCAAGTCCGCCCCGTCCCCGTCCCGGAGCCGATTCTGTCAGTTCACTCGCCGAGCGCCACTGGATTTGTGTCGAAACTCTCCAGATTCATCGAGGGGTGATCAAAGCCGCCCTCGTCATCTCCGGCGCGCCGATGAGACTTTCCCCTGACTTTCATCTCTGGCTCGGGCTCTTTTTTTGTTATTCGCTTGTCATTTCACAATGTTGCTTTCAAAGAAAAATAATCATTATTTATCAGAGGAACCTTTTTTGATTTGTTTTGACTGGAGAATAATGACACCGCCGAGGCAATAATTGACTGGCTTTTTATTTCCGCAGCTCGCGTGTCTGCGATTCGTTCGCTTGTTCAGTCAGAGCAACAATTAAAGAGGATCTCAGGAAAAGTTTGGTGCAACTCGTGAAATATAAAGCACTTTGGAGCTGTTCAAAATTCCATGTCATTTTCAGGGAAAAAAGTGCATGGACTAAATTAAACGCATCAGTTGCACATGAACATTGTTTGCTGTTCTATATTATTTAAAGCTGCAGTAGGCAATTTCTGAGAAACACACCAAAACAAACACAGGCACCTCCCCCATCATGAATGTATACGCCCCTTACTGCTGATTGGCTACGAGTGTGTTTTGGTGCTTGATCTGATCTTTGAGCGTTCATATTCAAGAGATTTATTCAAAAACACTGATTCTTTCAGTAATGAAACGAGTGAAGACTTTATGAGAGAGTCACTGGATCGTTCATTCAAGAGATTTGTTCAAAAACACAGATTTATCCAAACGTGTGAAGTCTTTGTGAGTGAGTCATTGAATCATTCATTCAAGAGATTCGTTCAAAAACACTGATTCATCCAGTAATGAAAGAAAGTGAAGTATTTATGAGTGAGTCATTGAATCATTCATTCAAGAGATTTGTTCATAAATGCTGATTCATCCAGTAATGAAACGAGTGAAGTATTTATGAGCGAGTCTTTTTTAATGTTTGTTTAAATAAGATTAATTAATTTTAAATAGACTGCAACAATTAACATTTTGTCAGAACCTCTATTAAATCGCATTATTTTGTTTAATTGTCTGTTCAGAATATTTGGAGAATCGTGATCTCTGTTTGAAACAAAAACAATCAGATTTTTAGTTTATCCAGAATCGTGCTGGTCTTGTTTGAACTGTTTTTGGCGCATTGCTGCATGGTTGCGAGAGTGTTTTGAGAGGTTTTTTAATATGTTCCAATGCATTTGAGATGGGTTTTTTTGTTTTTTTTTTAAATGTTGTTGAGTGGTTTTCTGTGGTTTTTAGCATGCACATTAAAAACACCAAAAACATTGCATCCATCAACACTAAGAATCACAACACCTCAAATGCATTGATTGCATTGCTTTGCAGTATCTGAGTTCTGAGCGCTTGCTTTAAGACGCTTGATCTGAGCAATCATTCAAACGGATGACGCACTCACTGAGCATTAACTCAAACTGTTAGGGCTTTGTTCAAACCTGCAGCAAACACATGCTACATTGAATGATTTTCCCAATATGTGTTCGTGCTAAAAATATACATTGCACAGAAATACCTCAAAACCACACGCTGCTTCCATAGCAACCCTGCTAATGCTGCCCATGCATCTTTAGAAATCTCACATCACGCACTGAACGTGTGGAACACAAGATGTGCTGCAGGAAGTGATTGTTTTCTGATGCTGCACGCATGCGAGCGCTCTAAACCCTTATTAACGTCTTAATGTGCACATTGGCAGTGTTTGAGAAGGCAGCTTGACTTTGAGCTAATCTACAGCGGCAAATCCCCGGCCAGGACGCATTACAGGAATCACATCCTACACCAATCAGTCCGTCAGCCAGCTGTGAGTGGGGGCTGTTATGGGCTTAACGTGTGGAACAAAATATTTTGCGGATTATCCTCATTACAGCCTGATCAGGCCTCCGTAGCAATTAGCACTTCACTGTTTCAGCCGACTAGCGTTAGCGTCGAGCTCGCAGGCCTTCAGACGCCACAGCACGCGCTATTAGTCTGTTTATTTACATTGTGCATTGTGTGGCTTGAAATCTATCAATCCTTGGAAAAACTTCAATTGCATAAAGTATTACTGGAAAATATTAATACGTTTCAGCCTGAAGGCAATATTTGATAATTATCTCAATGTTAATGACTTGTTCTGCATTCAGAGGAACATAATTTCCACCAAATTCAAAGTATATTCATAGATTCGAAGTTTAATGCAAGTAGTAAAGTGCAGTCAACATCTCCAATTTCCAATAACTTTTTTTTGTTAATGTTGATATAAATTAATAAAAGTAATTAATTAATAAATAAGTTGAATCAATTGATGAAAATGCTTCACTGAATTGACTAATCAATTCACTGAACAGACTAATAGACTCACTGAACCAATTAATTTATTCACTGGACCGATTAATCGACTCATTAAACTGACTCAATGATTCACTGAATCAATCAATTGATTCACAGAATGTAGGCTGTGTCGGAATGCGTTACTCTTTAGTAGCTAATTACTTTGAATCTGGATGTACTACATTCGCCATGCTGTCATTTGTCATGTGACCTATCAACGTCAGTTGCGTTACTTCATGTCCATTCACTGAATTGACTCACCCCTTCACTGACTTGACTCATCGCTTCACTGAATCGACTCACCCCTTCACTGATTTGACTCATCGCTTCACTGAATCGACTCACCCCTTCACTGATTTGACTCATCGCTTCACTGAATCGACTCACCCCTTCACTGATTTGACTCATCGCTTCCCTGAATCGACTTACCCCTTCACTAATTTGACTCATCGATTCAATGAATCGACTTACCCCTTCAATAATTTGACTTACCCCTTCACTGAATCGACTCACCCCTTCACTAATTTGACTCATCGCTTCACTGAATTAAATCTCCCCTTCACTAATATGACTCATCGCTTCACTGAATACTCACCCCTTCACTAATATGACTCATCGCTTCACTGAATACTCACCCCTTCACTAATATGACTCATCGCTTCACTGAATACTCACCCCTTCACTAATTTGACTCATTGCTTCACTGAATCAAATCTCCCCTTCACTAATTTGACTCATCGCTTCACTGAATCAAATCTCCCCTTCACTAATTTGACTCATTGCTTCACTGAATCGACTCACCCCTTCACTAATTTGACTCATCGTTTCACTGAATCAAATCTCCCCTTCACTAATTCGACTCATCGGTTCACTGAATAGACTCACCCCTTCACTAATTTGACTCATCGCTTCACTGAATAGACTCACTCCTTCATTAATATGACTCATTGCTTCACTGAATTGACTCACCCCTTCACTAATTTGACTCATCGCTTCACTGAATAGACTCACTCCTTCATTAATTTGACTCATCGCTTCATTGAATTGACTCATCGCTTCAGTGAATTGACTTACCCCTTGACTAATTTGACTCATCGCTTCACTGAATTGACTCACCCCCTTCACTAATTTGACTCATCGCTTCACTGAATTGACTCACCCCCTTCACTAATTTGACTCATCGCTTCACTAATTTGACTCACCCCTTCACTGAATTGACTCACCCCTTCACTGAATTGACTCACCCCTTCCCTGAATTGACTCACCCCCTTCACTAATTTGACTCATCGCTTCACTAATTTGACTCATCCCTTCACTGAATTGACTCACCCCTTCCCTGAATTGACTCACCCCTTCCCTGAATTGACTCACCCCCTTCACTAATTTGACTCATTTATTCACTGAATCGATCCATTTGAACTGATTCACTGAACCTTTTTTGCAATTGATGTCTTCTCAGTCTTGTTCACTGCTTCTTCTTTTGGCTTTGTCCAATGCCCTGTCCTGGAGAAAGCATAATTTACTCTATTTCTGCTCAAGTTCTGGTCCAGTGCTTTTGACTCATTTGCGGTGAAGCAAGTGCTGCTGGGAGTCTATAAATATGAGTGTACTTTCAGGAGGAGGATGATGAAGATGAGGGAACAATGTGTCTGGCTGCGTCTGCTTTCACCAACCCCGCAGCATTAGTCACTCTGTCAGCTGCTGTCTCAACACCTTCCTGTAGATCCATGCGTTCACACGGTGGAGTCCGGCCAACCGGTGTCACACGCCGAGTCAAAAATACAGCCTCTCGCCCCCTGACGGGTCCTATTGTTGGGACTGAGAACCTGCTTAATATTTTTAGGATCATTTGTAAATTTCATTTGTGTAGTTTCCTTTTATACAAAAGCACATTTGATATTATACTGTAATAACACAGTTTGTTTAGGGACACACGTCCTTTCTCTTCTCCAGTAGAAGAGCAGCAGGTGAATATTGCCAGTGATGCAGGGCACATCTATAATGAATGGATGGAGTGGCCAGACGTGTCTCATCGAGGGTAAAGGATGCCCGCAGAGGGATCTCTTCCCCGCGGCTTTATTGCCACACGCTTTATTTATGGGATGGACATGGTGCCGCTGGGCTGGAGGTGAAGGGAAACCGGCTCGCCATTTAGCGTCACACCATCACAACCTCAAATAAGAACATGACAAGTGCACAATCTCTGAACTCTAGCATTTCTCGTCTAATTCTTCCAAAACTGTTTCCACAGTCCATTCCATCATAAAATGGCTAATATTTTTTTTCCCGATGGAAATGCATCACATTGTGGAAGTAGCACAGCTCTCGGACACTGTTCTCCTGTCTCCTGAGCTCTACAAAGAGAAACCTCTGAGGAACTGAACGTCGTGCTGATGTTCCGGTTTCCACTGGTTTCGGGTGCTGTTGGTTTCATCAGGTTTTCAAGGATGTCAGAATCCTCCGGTCTGTGGATGGTTTTGTGACAGTAAGTGGACAAGTGACAGTCAAAGACGTGAATGTGAATGTTAGGGAAAGTAGACACAACTCTGGCAGCACTCTACCACTCTACCATAAAAATCCTAAAAAAGAAAAGAAAATTACACTCAGAGAACAAACCATAAAACTATTTTTAATATTTTCATGGTTTATTAATTTATTTTTACAGATATAATCAAATAAATATATATTTACATATCTACATTAAAATATGAAAAAATATATATTTCAAATATATATATACACAGTGGCAGATTTATTTAAACACGCATTAATAATCCAGACATCAGTAAGAGGTTCAGTGAATATAATGAATATATTGTCTAATATAACGAATATATTGTCTAATATAACGTATATATCGGCTAATATAATGAATACATCGGCTAATATAATAAATATATCGGCTAATATTATGAATATATCAGCTAATATAATAAATATATCGGCTAATATTATGAATATATCAGCTAATATAATAAATATATCGGCTAATATAACGAATATACCGGCTAATATAATGAATATATCAGCTAATATAATGAATATATCGGCTAATATAATAAATATATCGGCTAATATAATGAATAAATCACTAATATAATGAATATATCGGCTAATATAATGAATACATCGACTAATTTAATAAATATATCGGCTAATATAATGAATACATCGGCTAATATAATAAATATATCGGCTAATATTATGAATATATCAGCTAATATAATAAATATATCGGCAAATATAACGAATATGTCGGCTAATATAACGAATATACCGGCTAATATAATGAATATATCGGCCAATATAATGAATACATTGACTAATATAATAAATATATCGGCTAATATAATGAATATATCGGCTAATATAATGAATACATTGGCTAATATGATGAATATATCAGCTAATATAATGAATATATCGGCTAATATAATGAATACATCGCTAATTTAATAAATATATCGGCTAATATAATGAATATATCAGCTAATATAATAAATATATCGCTAATATAATTAATATATATGCTAATATAATTAATATATCAGCTAATATAATGAATATATCGGCTAATATAATAAATATATCGCTAATATAATGAATAAATCGGCTAATATAATGAATATATCGCCAATATAATGAATACATTGACTAATATAATAAATATATCGCTAATATAATGAATATATCGCTAATATAATGAATACATTGGCTAATATGATGAATATATCAGCTAATATAATAAATATATCGGCTAATATAATTAATATATATGCTAATATAATTAATATATCAGCTAATATAATGAATATATCATATAATAAATATATCGATAATATAATGAATAAATCGCTAATATAATGAATATATCGCTAATATAATAAATATATCGGCTAATATAATGAATAAATCGGCTAATATAATGAATATATCGGCTAATATAATGAATACATCGACTAATTTAATAAATATATCGGCTAATATAATGAATACATCGGCTAATATAATAAATATATCGGCTAATATTATGAATATATCAGCTAATATAATAAATATATCGGCAAATATAACGAATATGTCGGCTAATATAACGAATATACCGGCTAATATAATGAATATATCGGCCAATATAATGAATACATTGACTAATATAATAAATATATATTAATATAATGAATATATCGCCAATATAATGAATACATTGACTAATATAATAAATATATCGGCTAATATAATGAATATATCGCTAATATAATGAATACATTGGCTAATATGATGAATATATCAGCTAATATAATGAATATATCGGCTAATATAATGAATACATCGGCTAATTTAATAAATATATCGGCTAATATAATGAATATATCAGCTAATATAATAAATATATCGGCTAATATAATTAATATATATGCTAATATAATTAATATATCAGCTAATATAATGAATATATCGGCTAATATAATGAATACATTGACTAATATAATAAATATATCGGCTAATATAATGAATTTATCGGCTAATATAATGAATACATTGGCTAATATGATGAATATATCAGCTAATATAATGCATATATCGGCTAATATAATGAATACATCAGCTAATTTAATAAATATATCGCTAATATAATGAATATATCAGCTAATATAATAAATATATCGGCTAATATAATTAATATATATGCTAATATAATTAATATATCAGCTAATATAATGAATATATCGGCTAATATAATGAATATACTGGCTAATATAATTAATATATATGCTAATATAATTAATATATCGGCTAATATAATGAATATCTCGGCTAATATAATGAATATACCGTCTAATATGATGAATATATCGGCTAATATAATGAATATATCGGCTAATATAACGAATATATAGGCTAATATAATAAATATATATTGGCCAATGTAATGAATATATCGGCTAATATAATAAATATATCGGCCAATATAATGAATACATCGGCTAATATAATAAATATATTGGCTAATATAATGAATATATTGGCTAATATAATGAATATATCGGCTAATATAATTAATATATCGGCTAATATAGTGAATATATCGGCTAATATAATTACTATATCGGCTAATATAACAAATATATCAGCTAATATAATGAATACATCAGCTAATATAATGAATATATCGGCAAATATAACGGATATATTGGCTAATATAATGACTACATCAGCTAAAATAATGAACATATCAGCTAATATAATGAATACATCAGCTAATATAATGAATATATCGGCTAATATAATGAATACATCAGCTAAAATAATGAACATATCAGCTAATATAACGGATATATTGGCTATTATAATGAATTTATCAGCTAATATGATGAATATATCGGCTAATATAGGTCATCTATTCAGTGAAAGAGTTGATTGGTCATGTGATGCTCTCAAGCTGTTTTATTGATGTGTGAGACAGGTTTTTATTGAGGATGCCGTATTGATTAAACAATTACTAAAGTGTAATATTCGAAAGATCAGCGGCAACACGCTGGAGACGGGTTCATTCATGTTTGTTCGTTGACTAGGAAGAGATGAGCGCGTTCACTCGCGTGGGAACTCGGATTCATCACATCTAACATAAAAGTTTGTTTATATATCTCAAAAGTTCTCCAAGGAAGGAACAGTGGAGAACCGGCCACAGGGTCATGGGCGGCCCAGGCTCATTGATGCACGTGTGGTCCGATCAAACAGACGAGCTACTGGAGCTCAAACTGCTCAAGAAGTTAATGCTGGTTCTGATAGAAAGGTGTCAGAATACACAGAGCATCGCAGTTTGTTGCGTATGCGCGGCATAGCCGCTAACCAGTCAGGGTGCCCATGCTGACCCCTGACCCCGCCGAAAGCACCAACAGTGGCACGTGAGCATCAGAACTGGACCACTGAGCAATGGAAGAAGGTGGCCTGGTCTGATGATCACGTGTTCTTTTACATCACGTGGATGGCCGGGTGTGTGTGCGTGGCTTACCTGGGGAACACATGGCCCCAGGATGCACTATGGGAAGAAGGCGAGCCGGTGGAGGTGATGCTTTGGGCAATGTTCTGCTGGGAAACCTTGGGTCCTGCCATCCATGTGGATGTTACTTTGAGTAAAAATATACAAATATAAAATATTTCATTCTTACAATGAAATATATATTTATATTTAAATAATGTATTAAATATTACAACTTTAATAAGAATTTCTTGCATTACTTTAATGAAACTCAAGGGAAATTAGTGCTTAATTACCATGTCAAAACGTGTCAACAGCCTCGGGGGCAGCGCCGACATGTACCGTTCTTAGCTTTGGGAGACCTTTCCCGATCCCTTCCCCTTCTTTCTCTCCCACCTCACTTCCTGTCCACTCTATACTATCCTAATAAAGTCAAAAATCGCCAACAATAAATCTCTAAAAAGTGCGCAAAAACTCGGAAATGTATTAAGTAAAAGTGTTCCGATAAAACTAGCATTTACCCTGAATGCAATGGTACATGAAGTCAGTAAAGTATTAGTATACAGTCAGTCTTATAAACTCTGCAACAGTGAGCTTAAACTATCCCAAAAACCCTTTCAAAACCAACTGTCTATTTATTGTTTGTCTCCAAAAGTCAGCCGAAGCAATAAGAAATCCCATCTTGTTGACGGCGGCTCTGTTGCGCTTCAGTAATGGCTCCTGTGGTTTTTTGTTCTGGGTTGTTGTTCCTCCTCAGTTGTTACACCGCTGGAAGAAAAGCTGAGGCCTGCAAACATTTCCCCGGCTCATCGGCACAAACAGGCTTCTGGAAACATCCAACACCCAATCTCTGACTAAGCGCTTCTCCGATCTCTGTCTGTTGGCGGCTTTATTCACTTGTGAGCTCACATCCATCAGAGAATGGGAAGATTAAACCCCTCGCTCATATTTCCGGCCCCAATCCCATTTCATGCCAAAGATAGAATTCCAAGTTCATTACTGCTGTTTTCCATCAAGAAAGTTTTTTTGCCAACTTACAGTTTGAAAATCAGCGTGGTCCGCACCGCATGTTTGACAGCGGTGATCTGATCATTTTCATAGGAATCAGGATGTTTATTTGTTCTATCAGTAGTTGATTGAGTGGTGAAAAGTGGACGATAGATGGACTGAAAAATAGGGACTGGTGATGTCAACTGAAAGACATTTTGTAGTTATTACATTATGGATTAAACAAAATAAAGAGGTCCATTGTCATTTCATGTTGACTTGAATGTATAGAGCAGCTTACAGGACGTTTTCAATTCTGCAGATCTGTTTCTGCCTAAAAAAAGTATCTAAACAAAAAATCTGTTAATCTGAAAAATGTATCTGTTTTCCTGTCTGTCTATCCATCTGAAAAAGTGTCTGTCTATCAAATGGATGAAAAACGTCTGAAAAAAGCATCTACCTGTCTGTCTGTTAAAACTGCTAGAGTGAAAAACAGCATCTGTCTGTTTGTCTAAAAAAATGTTTTTGAAAAAAGTATGTCTGTTAATCTGAAAAAAAGTACATGTCTGTCCATCCATTTGTCTGAAAAAAGTACCTGTCTGTCTGAAAAAGTACCTGTCTGTCCATCCATTTCTCTGAAAAAAGTACCTGTCTGTCTTAAAAAGTACCAGTCTGTCCATCTATTCGTCTGAAAAAGTATCTGTCTGCCTGAAAAAGTACCTGTCTGTCCATCCATTTGTCTGAAAAAAGTACCTGTCTGTCTGAAAAAGTACCTGTCTGTCTGAAAAGGTACCTGTCTGTCCAGCCATTCATCTGAAAAAAGTACCTGTCTGCCTGAAAAAGTACCTGTCTGTCCATCCATTTGTCTGTAAAAAGTACCTGTCTGTCCATCCATTTGTCTGTAAAAAGTACTTGTCTGTCCATCCATTTGTCTGTAAAAAGTACTTGTCTGTCCATCCATTTGTCTGAAAAAAGTACCTGTCTGTCTGAAAAAGTACCTGTCTGTCCATCCATTTGTCTGTAAAAAGTACCTGTCTGTCCATCCATTTGTCTGTAAAAAGTACTTGTCTGTCCATCCATTTGTCTGTAAAAAGTACTTGTCTGTCCATCCATTTGTCTGAAAAAAGTACCTGTCTGTCTGAAAAAGTACCTGTCTGTCTGAAAAGGTACCTGTCTGTCCAGCCATTCATCTGAAAAAAGTACCTGTCTGTCTGAAAAAGTACCTGTCTGCCTGAAAAAGTACCTGTCTGTCCATCCATTCGTCTGTAAAAAGTACCTGTCTGTCTGAAAAGGTACCTGTCTGTCCATCCATTCGTCTGTAAAAAGTACCTGTCTGTCTGAAAAAGTACCAGTCTCTCCATCTATTCGTCTGAAAAAAGTACCTGTCTGCCTGAAAAAGTACCTGTCTGTCCATCTATTCGTCTGTAAAAAGTACTTGTCTGTCCATCCATTTGTCTGAAAAAAGTACCTGTCTGTCTGAAAAAGTACCTGTCTGTCCATCCATTTGTCTGAAAAAAGTACCCGTCTGTCTGAAAAAGTACCTGTCTGTCCATCCATTTGTCTGAAAAAAGTACCCGTCTGTCTGAAAAAGTACTTGTCTGTCCAGCCATTCATCTGAAAAAAGTACCTGTCTGTCTGAAAAAGTACCTGTCTGTCCATCTATTCGTCTGTAAAAAGTACTTGTCTGTTCATCCATTTGTCTGAAAAAAGTACCCATCTGTCTGAAAAAGTACCTGTCTGTCCATCTATTCGTCTGAAAAAGTATCTGTCTGCCTGAAAAAGTACCTGTCTGTCCATCCATTTGTCTGAAAAAAGTACCTGTCTGTCTGAAAAAGTACCTGTCTGTCTGAAAAGGTACCTGTCTGTCCAGCCATTCATCTGAAAAAAGTACCTGTCTGCCTGAAAAAGTACCTGTCTGTCCATCCATTTGTCTGTAAAAAGTACCTGTCTGTCCATCCATTTGTCTGTAAAAAGTACTTGTCTGTCCATCCATTTGTCTGAAAAAAGTACCCGTCTGTCTGAAAAAGTACTTGTCTGTCCAGCCATTCATCTGAAAAAAGTACCTGTCTGTCTGAAAAAGTACCTGTCTGTCCATCTATTCGTCTGTAAAAAGTACTTGTCTGTTCATCCATTTGTCTGAAAAAAGTACCCGTCTGTCTGAAAAAGTACCAGTCTGTCCATCTATTCGTCTGAAAAAGTATCTGTCTGCCTGAAAAAGTACCTGTCTGTCCATCCATTTGTCTGAAAAAAGTACCTGTCTGTCTGAAAAAGTACCTGTCTGTCTGAAAAGGTACCTGTCTGTCCAGCCATTCATCTGAAAAAAGTACCTGTCTGCCTGAAAAAGTACCTGTCTGTCCATCCATTTGTCTGTAAAAAGTACCTGTCTGTCCATCCATTTGTCTGTAAAAAGTACTTGTCTGTCCATCCATTTGTCTGTAAAAAGTACTTGTCTGTCCATCCATTTGTCTGAAAAAAGTACCTGTCTGTCTGAAAACATCCATTTGTCTGTAAAAGTACCTGTCTGTCCATCCATTTGTCTGTAAAAAGTACTTGTCTGTCCATCCATTTGTCTGTAAAAAGTACTTGTCTGTCCATCCATTTGTCTGAAAAAAGTACCTGTCTGTCTGAAAAAGTACCTGTCTGTCTGAAAAGGTACCTGTCTGTCCAGCCATTCATCTGAAAAAGTATCCTGTCTGTCTGAAAAAATCTATCTATCTGTCTGCCTGAAAAAGTACCTGTCTGTCCATCCATTCGTCTGTAAAAGTACCTGTCTGTCTGAAAGTACCAGTCTCTCCATCTATTTGTCTGAAAAAAGTACCTGTCTGCCTGCCATCTATTCGTCTGTAAAAGTACTTGTCTGTCCATCCATTTGTCTGAAAAAAGTACCTGTCTGTCTGAAAAAGTACCTGTCTGTCCATCCATTTGTCTGAAAAAAGTACCCGTCTGTCTGAAAAAGTACCTGTCTGTCCATCCTGTTTGTCTGAAAAAAGTATCTGTCTGTCTGAAATCTAGTATCCTATCTATCTATCTAGTCGTCTATCGTATCTATCTATTGTCTGAAAAAGTACCTGCCTATCTGGAAAAAGTACTCTGTCCCGTCCAGCCATTCGCCTGAAAAAAAGTACCTGTCTGCTCTGAAAGGTTCTGTCTGTCACGGCTCCTGTTGGTGGGTGGGATGTATTAGGCAGCAAGTGAACATTTTGTCCATCTGTTTGTCTGAAAAAGTACCTGTCTGTCTGAAAAAGTACCTGTCTGTCCATCCATTTGTCTGAAAAAAGTACCTGTCTGTCTGAAAAAGAACCTGTCTGTCCATCTGTTTGTCTGAAAAAAGTACCTGTCTGTCTGAAAAAGTACCTGTCTGTCCATCCATTTGTCAAAAAAAGTACCTGTCTGTCTGAAAAAGTACCTGTCTGTCCAGCCATTCGTCTGAAAAAAGTACCTGTCTGTCTGAAAAAGTACCTGTCTGTCCATCCATTTGTCTGTAAAAAGTACCTGTCTGTCTGAAAAAGTACCAGTCTGTCCATCTATTCGTCTGAAAAAAGTACCTGTCTGTCTGAAAAAGTACCTGTCTGTCCATCTGTTTGTCTGAAAAAAGTACCTGTCTGTCTGAAAAAGTACCAGTCTGTCCATCTATTAATCTGAAAATAGAACCTGTAGTACCTGTCTGTCTCTCCATCTATCTGTCTGTCTGTCTATCTATCTGTCTGATCTATCTATCTATCTGTCTGTCTATCTGATCTGTCTGTCTGTCTATCTATCTATCTGTCTGTCTGTCTATCTATCTCTGTCTGTCTGTCTGTCTGTCTGTCTGTCTGTCTGTCTGTCTGTCTGTCTGTCTGTCTATCTATCTATCTATCTATCTATCTATCTATCTATCTATCTATCTATCTGTCCTATCATCTGTCTGTGTCTGTCTGTCTGTGTCTGTCTGTCTGTTGTAATTATCTCTTCATTCTGGAGACGCTGCTCGAGCGCTAACAGCACCATCTGTTTGGGTGTTCGCTGCACAGGTACACCACAGCACCTGTCTCTGTCTCTCTCATGGCTGTCAGCTCACAGCGGCCGCTGTCGACATCTCAAGCATCAGGGTGTTTTTAACAGAATATCGCTGAGCTGAAAGCTGACACGCGTTAAACAGACACACAGACAGACGCCAGAGGAACACGTACTGTACACTGGGTATGATTGTCCCGTCTGTCTGAAAAATATCTGTCTGTCTCTATATCCGTTTGTGTCCATCTATGCATCTTTTCTATCTGAAAAAAAATGGTTTGTTTGTCTAAAACAATTGTATACCTGTTCATCTATCTATCTATCTATCTATCTATCTATCTATCTATCTATCTATCTATCTATCTATCTATCTATCTATCTATCTATCTATCTATCTATCTATCTATCTATCTATCCATCCATCCATCCATCCATCCATCCATCCATCCATCCATCCATCCATCCATCCATCCATCCATCCATCCATCCATCCATCCATCCATCCATCCATCCATCCATCCATCCATCCATCCATCCATCCATCCATCCATCCATCCATCCATCCATCCATCCATCCATCCATCCATCCATCCATCCATCCATCCATCCATCCATCCATCCATCCATCCATCCATCCATCCATCCATCCATCCATCCATCCATCCATCCACCCACCCACCCACCCACCCACCCATCCATCCATCCATCTATCTATCTATCTATCAGGCATAACATTATGACCAGTGAATAACACTGATGATCTCTTCATCACGGCTCCTGTTAGTGGGTGGGATATATTAGGCAGTAAGTGAACATTTTGTCCTCAAAGTTGATGTGTTAGAAGCAGGAAAAATGGGCAAGCGTAAGGATTTGAGCGAGTTTGACAAGGGCCAGATTGTGATGGCTAGACGAACACCTTGTGGGGTGTTCCCGGTCTGCAGTGGTCAGGATCTATCAAAAGTGCTCCAAGGAAGGAACAGTGGAGAACCGGCCACAGGGTCATGGGCGGCCCAGGCTCATTGATGCACGTGTGGAGCGAAGGCTGGCCCGTGTGGTCCGATCAAACAGACGAGCTACTGGAGCTCAGAGCACACCTTCAGGGGTCTAGTGGAGTCCATGCCTCGACGGGTCAGCAAAAGGGGGACCAACACAATGTTATTCCTGATCGGTGTGTCTGTCTATCTATGCCTGTCTGTCTGTCTATATATATATATATATATCTATCTCTGTCTGTCTGTCTATCTATCTCTGTCTGTCTATCTGTCTATCTATCTCTGTCTGTCTGTCTGTCTATCTATGTCTGTCTGTCTGTCTGTCTATCTATGCCTGTCTGTCTATCTGTCTATCTATGTCTGTCTATCTATCTATCTATCTATCTATCTATCTATCTATCTATCTATCTATCTATCTATCTATCTATCTATCTATCTATCTATCTATCTATCTATCTATCTGTCTGTCTGTCTGTCTGTCAGTCTATCTATAGCTGTCTGTCTTTCTGTCTGTCTGTCTGTCTTTCTGTCTGTCTGTCTATGTATCTGTCAGTCTTTCTTTCTTTTTTTTCTTTCTGTCTGTCTGTAAATTAGTTTCTGCTACTCTATTAATTTTTATAAAGGATAAAAATGGCCCTTTGATTTTAACATTTATTTATAATTAGTCAGACTAGAATATAAATGTTTTAAGTAAAAAAAACAACAACAACAAAGAAAACAGCAGAGGAATTCATTACTACAGCACATATTTCTTTGGCCCTACTTTTTGTTTCATAATTATTTTTGCCCCGAGCCCTTGTTAATTTCCAGCCCTGCCTCTTTCCAATTAATTTCTTCAAAGGGCTTCAATCCCGAATGCGGTTTGATAGTCTGCAGTGCGGCGAGGGCGTTCCATAACCGCTGCGCCATATTTCATCATAAAGGGTCACTTTATCAAACATCTCCGGCCGCTTTGGAGGCCGACCAAATGTGCAATTAACAGCGGATGTGCGGCTGCACGGCTGATAACGTCTGCGGCGGCCAGATGTACCGCGATGACTTTGCTGGCTGATTGCAGCATGGGGTGATTTTAATGACTCAGGTGTGAGGAGGAGGAGGAGGAGAGCGAGAGCCGGCCCGGCGCTCCTGCCTTCAGCCGTCTCCGGCTATTGATTTTGTCTGGAAGGCTTTAGACGGGATGCGTTTGTGTCTTGGGATGAGGACAGGACCTGTGAGAATACTTTGTTACTCTTGTTTGCTAACTCGCGGTCTGTTTAAGATGGCGATGGAGCTGAATCTGGGATTATTGATTCGAGTTCACTTAAGGATATGAACTCAGCATTGAGTACTGTGTACCGTAGAGAGGCTCGGTTCAGTGCGTGGCGGTACAGTGGAAGGGCTTGGCAAATCTCTGTCCACCAGTAACGCTTTCACATCGAACACGCTTGACGTGTGCTTCTGTTACTGAGACATCATTAGTTGTTCAGCGAAGCTTCACTATTAAATCTTGCATACACTCTAAAAAATGCTTGGTTAAAAACAACCCAAGTTAGGTTGGGCAGTTTTATTTAACCCAACTGATGTTTAAAAAATTACTGTATTTCTTGTTTAAAATGATCAGACACATAATTACTAGAGGCAACAATAATAATCAAAAGGCGACCATTTATAATTAAGCAATTTAATAAATGTTTATTGCTAATTATTATTTATTAAACTTATTAATAATGTTAATTTATTAGACACATTAATGTTAATTTCCAACTTACTATGGGTTTTAAGCAAGCAATACTGTAATTTTTAAACAATAGTTGAGTTGAATAAAACTACCCAGCAGGTTTGGCAAAAATATCCCAATCGCTGGGTAAAACAACCCAACAACTGGATTAAAACAACCCATTCACTGGATTAAAACAACCCATTCACTGGATTAAAACAACCCATTCACTGGATTAAAACAACCCATTCACTGGATTAAAACAACCCATTCACTGGGTTAAAACAACCCATTCACTGGGTTACAACAACCCATTCACTGGATTAAAACAACCCAACCACTGGGTTAAAACAACCCATTCACTGGGTTACAACAACCCATTCACTGGATTAAAACAACCCATTCACTGGGTAAAACAACCCATTCACTGGATTAAAACAACCCATTCACTGGGTAAAACAACCCATTCACTGGATTAAAACAACCCATTCACTGGGTTTAAACAACCCATTCACTGGATTAAAACAACCCATTCACTGGATTAAAACAACCCATTCACTGGATTAAAACAACCCATTCACTGGGTTAAAACAACCCATTCACTGGGTTACAACAACCCATTCACTGGATTAAAACAACCCAACCACTGGGTTAAAACAACCCATTCACTGGGTTACAACAACCCATTCACTGGATTAAAACAACCCATTCACTGGGTAAAACAACCCATTCACTGGATTAAAACAACCCATTCACTGGGTAAAACAACCCATTCACTGGATTAAAACAACCCATTCACTGGGTTTAAACAACCCATTCACTGGATTAAAACAACCCATTCACTGGATTAAAACAACCCATTCACTGGATTAAAACAACCCATTCACTGGGTAAAACAACCCATTCACTGGATTAAAACAACCCATTCACTGGGTTTAAACAACCCATTCACTGGATTAAAACAACCCATTCACTGGATTAAAACAACCCATTCACTGGATTAAAACAACCCATTCGCTGGATTAAAACAACCCATTCACTGGATTAAAACAACCCATTCGCTGGTTAAAACAACCCATTCGCTGGGTTAAAACAACCCATGCGCTGGGTAAAACAACCCATGCGCTGGGTAAAACAACCCATTCGCTGGGTTAAAACAACTCATTCTCTGGGTTAAAACAACTCATTCTCTGGGTTAAAACAACTCATTCTCTGGGTTAAAACAACCCAACCACTGGGTTAAAACAACCCATTTGCTGGGTAAAACAACCCATTCGCTGGGTAAAACAACCCATTCACTGGGTTAAAACAACCCATTCACTGGGTAAAACAACCCATTCGCTGGGTTAAAACAACCCATGCGCTGGGTTAAAACAACCCATTCGCTGGGTAAAACAACCCATGCGCTGGGTTAAAACAACCCATTCGCTGGGTAAAACAACCCATTCGCTGGGTTAAAACAACTCAACCACTGTGTTAAAACAACCCATTTGCTGGGTTAAAACAACTCATTCTCTGGGTTAAAACAACTCAACCACTGTGTTAAAACAACCCATTCACTGGATTAAAACAACCCATGCGCTGGGTCAAAACAACCCATTCACTGGATTAAAACAACCCATGCGCTGGGTCAAAACAACCCATTCACTGGGTAAAACAACCCAACCGCCGGCCATTTCTAATTATTGGGGGGGACTTGTCCCAGTCAATGTCTATTGTGGTTATGGCCCTGACACACACTAATGTGAAATATTTTCCATATTTTGTTGAATATTGATAAATTTATCCACAAGTAATGCTTTTTTCACTCTCAAATGGAGGTGCATAAGCTGACAGATTGGGTGATAATATAGCATAACAAGCGGTTTACAAAAGGCCGGTCAGGAACACATGAGTTAAACACGTGTTATGTATTCTGTGTCTGTTGATTGACATCGAGCTGGTTCTTTCCTGCTCAGATACAGAAGGAGCGGCTGCCTCATCATCAGCTCAGCAGAATGACAGCGATATTCAGCCTTTATTGCTAGCGAGCACCACAGACAAACCACAGACCGAGGTGAAGCACTTCCTAATTAGCTGGTAATGAGCCGCGCGTGGCAACTTTTTCTCTTTGTCTTCAGTCTCTCTCTGTTGTGGCATGAAAGTGAACCGAATCAAATATCTGGGATGCTTTTCATGTCCTAATGCCGAAACAGAAGTCGCCCGTCTCCACACCTCGGCTCGATGGAAATGAAAGCGACTGGTGTGAATATCAACACCCACCCAGTGGCTCTGTTTCACACTGAGTCTAAATTTAAACTCTCCGGCTCCTCGCTGCGCTAGTATTAGCTGCTAATGCTCTGGAGACCGTCACGCCCACTCTCCTTCCTGTCACGCTTGTTATTGTTTGTATTTACACGTTTCATTTCTCCAACCACCTGTGCTAAAATAGAAGCCGCCGCCTCGTCTGGTCATCTCGCCTGCGCTCTCACTATTTGGGAGATAATGTGTTTTTTTGGTATTCTTGGATTCTGTCTAGTATAATCATCTAAAATATATCACATGTGAGAAGTATTATCGTTTTAAATTCATGTGCCTCGTAAATTTTGAATCAGAATAACTTCCGCTCCTCTTGCAGCGACGTCTCTTCTCTGATGACGGGGGCGGGGCAACCTGTCACTCATATGAGATCCACCAATAGCAAACCACAACCAGCCAATCAATTCCACACGGACAAAGTCAAGCCCCGCCCTACATTTGCTCTTGTTTGCAAAGCAGTTTCACTCAATACATCACAATTGGGAACATAACTACCGTTTCATGACGACTTTAAAAAACATTAATATTATTAATTAAAATATTATTAAAATATTTACCTAATCTAATTAATTTATTAAATTGCTATTATTACTATTTTTAATAATAATTAATCAAAAATGTGATTATTTATTCATTTATATAATTTTTACATTTTAATTGTCATCATTAAATTGTAATATTATTATTAATTAAAATAAATCAGATATTATCAAATTATTTATTTGTATTTATTCATTTTTCAAATCGATTTTAATAATGAATAATGAAATAATTTAAAATTATTTATTAATTTATATAATATTTTGCATTCATAATAATAGAACATTAATAATAATATTGATAATAAAATAATTTATTAACTATTTCTATAGTTTATTTAATTAAATTATTTTGATATTTTTAATACTAGGCCTTCTACTAACTAATAAGTACAATTATTTATTCATTATTATCAATTGAATCATATTTGGACACTTACATTCATGTTTTCTTTATTATTGATGGCTGTAGTCTAGTAATCTATGTGTTAAAAAAACAAATTAATTTGTTGTTTAGCTTGATAAAACTGAAAATGACAAGAAAATAAGCTAGCAGCAGCAACAACAAATAGCTAACGCTAATCCACAGTGTAACTCTGGCAATGTACTACAGACTTTTTCACGCTTTCTGATATTTCCAGACTTTCCATGTCTTTGGAATCGCCACAGCTCAACATGTTAGCATAGCAAATGCGCTAACCGCCAGTTTCTGACAGGAAATTTACATTTGATTTGCCTCTAGTTTCTACTGCTCTAATTTGACTAACTTTAGCTGCTTTGTTAATGGCCTCAGAGGTGAAACGAAAGGTAAATGTTGAAGTGAAGCCGGGTTTGGCACTGATGCTAGTTTTGAAACATAGCATGAATGGAGGACCCGTAAACTTTTACGACGCTCACATCCGCCCTGACAGCCGAGCTCTCAACGCATATAGTGTTTGAACGATGTGAAATTGCACCCTGAAAGCTTTAGGACACGCCTAATGCTCGTCAGATCTTTTCCAGAGCATGAATGTTTAATTCCTGACGGAGTTTCCTCCATAGATTGCCGTTACCTGAGGGATGCGCGAGTGTTTTCCCGCCTGTGAATCTTTTGATGCCGAGGACCGCGAGTCACAAAGCGCCGTTCTCATTATATTCCCTCTTTTCTCTCATGTAGCCTATAGCTTTCTGTTTGAAATGTATATATGCTTTCACAGGAGCGCTTACTGGGAAATAAGTTTCTCTGAATGTGTCAATGTGTGAAAGACACGAATTATTCTGTTTGAAAGGTAAGCTTTTCTCACGGGGTGAAAAACTGCACAAAACAGCTTTAAGAACACCCAGTGTAAGAAAACAAGACGCCTACAATAATACATCAGAGAACATTATAAAGCCTTGTTCGCTTTATTAAAGTAAAACATTATTATTTTAAAACAATAATCAGTGGTATGATGATTATAGAGCTCACCTTTACAACACACACACACACACACACACACACACACACACACACACACACACACACACACACACACACACACACACACACACACACAGTTATATTTAGGTTACATTTATATTAAGAAATTATTATAATGTAAATTATTACATCAGTTATTATCAGTGGTGTGATGTTTATGATGATGCAGTTCAACATTTTTGGATGAATTATTTAAATCATAATGGATAAACTTATGTATGCATCATATATTATTCAGTATTTTATGTGATATTTGTAAATATTTGTAACTTATAACACTTGGGGTCAAAGTCTGAGATTTACATTTCCATTCAAAAATGGAATTTTAAGAATTAGAAAAAAGTAATACAAAAAAAGTTAGAAAAGAATGGGGGAATCATAATTGAATATATAATTGTAATAATTGTTTTTAATATACACAGTTTAAATATTACAAGTTCCATTTTTTTCCAGTGAAATTGTTAAAAAAGAAAAGTTATGAAAAATAAGAATTCATATTTTTGAAATGTTCAATACATTGTTCAATTTTTCACTCATATTTTTACATGATTAAATACACAGTTAAAATATGACGATTTCCCATTTTCACAAGTTATGTAAAAAATGTATTCCATAATTTTAATATTTAAATATTCAAATATTGAGTTGGGCATGTTACAAAAAAATTATAAAAAGACAACAGATATTCATAATTTGTTGTATTTGTATTTAATAACACAATTTAAATATTAAAAAATATTAAATTATCCATATTTTCATTAATTTTGTTAAGATATTGATTGTAATAAATTATATTCTTTTCACTCATTGTTAAAGATATTCATAATTTATTGTATATTTTTAACAATTAAACGCTATGTAAGTATTAAGATTTTCCCTCAAATTACATTAACAAAGGAAAGTTACGAACCAATAAAAACATTTATAATTTACCGTATTTATCATTTCAATACTGAAATATTTTACTTTTTTATGTAGTGTTAAAAGTATTTAACTCAAATTGTGTTAAAATAATATTTTTGGTCATAAAAATATTATAAAATATTGGTGGTTAACAAAAAAGTTACAGAAAAATAAATAACATTAATAATTTATTGTATAATTGTAATATTTAAAAATTGAAGTTTTCACTTATGTTAACAAAGGAAAGTTATTTAAAATAATTTAAACATTTAATATTACATTTAATATTTAAATGCATTATTATTCTTATTGTAATAAAAATGGTATTCGATTAGAAAAAAATAATTTAGATTAAATAGATTTGTGATTAATAAAGCAAGATGGATTTAGGAGCGATTTTCAACATGCAAGCCAATGACTGTTTGTGGGAACATTTATTGTATGTTGACATTTATAATAATTAGACACGTGGTCAGAGACGAGATGATACTTGTCAGACTGTGTTCAGGTTGACCTCGTGACCCGAACGCTCATGGCCAGACTTGCAGAAGTTTCCTAGCTCATGTTCTGACGAGCCGTTGACTCACTGGACGCGTTGCATCTGTCTTCTCCTCCCGAGCGGCGCCTCGACAGATTTGACGTGGGTGAGACAATGACTTTGGCCCGTCACCAGCTTGACTTCCAACAGCAGTTCCCTGATGACTCCCTTCTCCCTCCACAACCAGCCGGAAGTCCTCGCAATGAACTGCGTGAGTTACAAACGCTTAGCGTATTTTCCGGAAATAGATAGTCCCAGCATGTTGAACACAACGTCATTATGGCCTGAATGCTTCTCAATTGTGTTTCCATCATCTCGAATAGCAGGAAAACATTGTTCGATTTTATTGAGCGATACACCTGATGCTTTAAGTTTCTGTGCGAATCTAGTTCAAATCAAAGTGAGCGCACATAAAGCCGCCTTTCCAGCCCGATCTCACTGCAATTTGTACTAATTTTACGAGGTGGCTAATTCGTACGAATTGACACGACCTCACTCGTACGAATTCATACGATTTTTGCTAATCCGTACATATTTTACGAGTTACCAAATTCGTATGAATTCATAAGAATGACCTACCCCTGAACCCGCCCCTAAACCTACCCATCACATGGGTTTAGACAAATCGTACGAATTCGTACGAGTGAGGTCGTACAAATAGACACCTTTTATTCACTCATATGAATTAGTACGAATTGGTCGTGAGATAGCGTTGGCCTTTCAGCTCTAAATTGAGCTCTTTTTGCTGCTTATTGCGTTTAAACGGTCAAACACACACACAGAGAATAAAGTCAAAATGCCGTGAGTATTCACGAAAACACAGTCAGTTCTGTTTCTGTTGGGTAAACAGTTGAGGAAGAAAATGCATGTGTATCAGTGTAATGGATCCGTGTGTCAGCTCTTAAAGTGACAGCAGCCTAATAAACCTGCTGATTGTTTTTCCCCATGGTATCGATCAATATCGAAAATTTTGGCCAGTGAAAATGCTGATACTTTGGAAAACCTTTAGCCGCAGTGGCTGCTGAGCTAAAAAGTTCATGTCAAGCCCTGAACGTAACACGTCTTGACCAAAGTCGAAGAACACTACTGATTTCAACTGAAAGCAGATCTTCCCGATTCATTTTGGTGCATCCCTAACCGTCACTGGGGCATAAGGAGATCGTATGAAAACGTACGTGTGAGATCATAAAAATGTATACAAATTGGCCAAAACATAAAATAGTTACGAGTTGACACAAGCAAATCCTTTCCTATGTATCCCTACCCCTCACAAGGTTGTAGAGATATTGTACGGACTTATAAGAATTAGCCATAAATTCACCAAACATAAAATAGTTACGAATTGACCCAAGGTGATCTATTTTGGAGCATTCCTACCTGTCACCAGGACGCTAGGAGATTGTACGAATTTAAACAAATTAGCTATTCATACGAATTAGCCATGAGTTCGCCAAACATAAAATAGTTACGAATTGACACGAGGAGATCCATTTTAGTGCATCCCTACCCATCACCGGGACGTAAGGAGATCGTACGAATTTATACAAATTAGCCATAAATTCGCCAAAATGTTAAATAGTTTTGAATTGACTCCAGGCGATCCATTTGAGTGCATTTCTACCCGTCACAAGGATGTAAGGAGATCGTACAGACTTATACAAATTAGCCACCAATTTGGCGAATTGTTAAATAGTTACGAATTGACCCAAGGTGATCCATTTCGGAGCATCCCTACCCATCACCGGGACGCTAGGAGATTGAATGAACTTATATGAATTAGCCATAAATTCGCCAAAATGTTAAATAGTTACGAATAGACACGAGAGGATCCATTTCAGTGCATCCCGACCCCTCACCGGGACGCTAGGAGATCGTATGAATTTATACAAATTAGCCATAAATTCGCCAAAATGTTAAATAGTTACGAATTGACACGAGGAGCTCCATTTGAGTGCATTCCTACCCATAACAGGGACGCTAGGAGATTGTATGAATTTATATGAATTAGCCATAAATTCGCCAAAATGTTAAATAGTTACGAATTGACACGAGAGGATCCATTTCAGTGCATCCCGACCCCTCACCGGGACGCTAGGAGATCATACGAATTTATACAAATTAGCCATAAATTCGCCAAAATGTTAAATAGTTTTGAATTGACACGAGCGATCCATTTGAGTGCATTCCTACCCATAACAAGGATGCTAGGAGATCGTGCAGACTTATTCAAATTAGCCACCAATTTGGCCAAATGTAAATAATTCTGAATTGACAAGGTGAGCTCCATTTGAGTGCATTCCTACCCATAACAGGGACGCTAGGAGATTGTACGAATTTATACAAATTAGCCATAAATTCGCCAAAATGTTAAATAGTTACGAATTGACACGAGGAGCTCCATTTGAGTGCATTCCTACCCATAACAGGAACGCTAGGAGATTGTACGAATTTATACGAATTAGCCATAAATTCGCCAAATGTAAAATAGTTACGAATTGACACGAGGAGCTCCATTTGAGTGCATTCCTACCCATAACCGGGACGCTAGGAGATTGTACGAATTTATACGAATTAGCTATTCATACGAATTAGCCATAAATTCGCCAAATGTAAAATAGTTACGAATTGACACAAGAGGATCCATTTCAGTGCATTCCGACCCCTCACCGGGACGCTAGGAGATCATACGAATTTATACAAATTAGCTATAAATTCGCCAAAATGTTAAATAGTTACGAATTGACACGAGGAGCTCCATCTGAGTGCATTCCTACCCATAACAGGGACGCTAGGAGATTGTACGAATTTATACAAATTAGCCATAAATTCGCCAAAATGTTAAATAGTTACGAATTGACACGAGGAGCTCCATTTGAGTGCATTCCTACCCATAACAGGGACGCTAGGAGATTGTAATTTAATTTATACGAATTAGCCATAAATTCGCCAAATGTAAAATAGTTACGAATTGACACGAGGAGCTCCATTTGAGTGCATTCCTACCCATAACAGGGACGCTAGGAGATTGTACGAATTTATATGAATTAGCCATAAATTCGCCAAATGTAAAATAGTTACGAATTGACACGAGGAGCTCCATTTGAGTGCATTCCTACCCATAACCGGGACGCTAGGAGATTGTACGAATTTATACGAATTAGCTATTCATACGAATTAGCCATAAATTCGCCAAATGTAAAATAGTTACGAATTGACACAAGAGGATCCATTTCAGTGCATCCTTACCCATCATCACCGCTAGAGATCGATTACACCCCGCCACAAATTCGCCAAAACAATAAATAGTTATGAATTGAGGTGAGACGATCCATTTCAGTGCGAGTGAAGAAACACTTCCCTTTTCATTTGTTATCAATGCTGATGATTGTGCGTCATCTCAAAAAGGTAGCCGATTTAGCTAGATGCTAACATCAGATTTTCTTTTCATGTGTTGAATCAGGGTTTTTTTTGCCACTTGAAGTGAATTCTGGGTCTTGAAGCACAATGTTTGAATGTTTTATGTGTAGTTGAAGGATCATCTGTCAGCCTGGCTTTCTCTTTGGAGAGTTGCATTCTGGGCTTCAAACGCTTCGAGATGTGGCACAAACGCAGAGCAGCTCTTCGTCTTCTCTTGCTAACCCGAGTTCTCCCGTCGCCCGGAGCCATAACACAACCAAACAACAGCGTGCGGCGCTGCATGAGACCGCTTTCTGTGTGGTTTCCCCCGTCTTGAGCGTGGAAGCACTGCTCGGGATGTTTAAGTGGATCTTGACAGGATCAGGGCAGCGGCTTCACGCCGGGGTTGATAAATAATGCTGGCAGATGCTGCGCTCCGGTCGGACCCGCGACCCGCTAAGTGTCTCTGTTAAAAGCCCGCGTCGGCCTTCGCCCTGTCCTGGGATCGGCTGAGGATGACATGTTGTCAGAGAGGCGGGAGAAACCTTCAGAGACGAGCGATCATAAACGGGCCGTTGAGGGAACTCCACACATGCTCAGCATTGCTGCGAGGGACGCTTTATATATTAGCATAGCATCCTCCACAGTCGCTTTCACGAATCTTTAAAGTATCTCGCTGAGCTAGTTAATAAAGGTTAGCTAGCTAGCAACCTATTAGCACTGTTTCATGGCATACAGGAAACTTGTTTTTTTGGCCTTAGACATTTTATAATAATGATATTAACATTTTATAAAAATGATTTAAGTTATTATATTATTATTAATAATAGTGTTTATTTATTTTAAACAATCAATTGTGTTAGTTAAACAACAATAAGAATAACAATTATTATTATATTTCATATTTATTTTAATTTAGTTTATTGGTAATTATTATTATACGTATTAATGTTTTGTACTCTATAAAATAAGTTATTGTTAATATTATTTATTTAAATGAAATTACTAAAATTATGTATTATTGTTATTCATAATTTACATTAAATAGTTCATTGACATTTATTTATTTTAAATAAAAAAATATTATGTACAATATAATAATTATAATGTAAACAATTATAATATATTAAATGATTATGATATAAACAATTATTTAGTTGAATAGTAATTGTTCATTAAATAATAATATTAATAATAATAATACTGTAATTTACTGTAATGTAAATATTTTCATAATTATTTATTAAAATTATTCCATTTAATTAAAACAAAAATTAAAACTATAATATATATATATATATATATATATATATATATATATATATATATATATATATATATATATATATATATATATATATATATATATATATATATACACACCGATCAGGCATAACATTATGACCTAATATTGTGTTGCTGACCCGTCGAGGCATGGACTCCTCTAGACCCCTGAAGGTGTGCTGTGGTATCTGGTACCAAGATGTTAGCAGCAGATCCTTTTAGTCCACATGGATGGCAGGTTTCCCAGTAGGACATTGCCCAAAGCATCACACTGCCTCCGCCGGCTCGCCTTCTTCCCATAGTGCATCCTGGGGCCATGTGTTCCCCCGGTAAGCCACGCATATATATTCTACAACAATTATTTATTTGTGTAATAGTAATGGTTGAAATAAGAGAGTAATGTGGCATTTATGAAGATGTGTACCGTCCTCTTGTTGTGTCGATATACATCTTTATCGTCAGTGAAAGTAATGTGTGAATGAAATGTACAAAAAGCTCCAGAAATGACTCCAAACGCAGTTGTTGACAAGCGGTAATTATCAGATGAGTTAATGCTGTGTGTGATTAAAACCACTGCGGGCGTCAGACGTGAGAGTTCAGCCGGCACACGTCTTCTTCTTATCATGTAGAGCTGTCGCTGGGCCTGGAAGGAGATGTGCGTGGCATCTTTTACTGCCTTTATCTTGTTTATGGCAGAATTAGTAATTAGTGATGATATCCAGTCCTGAGCTCTGAAGAGAAGCAGGAATACAGATGGAGAGGGATCTGACCCCAGTGTGACTCCATTACTCTCTTGTTATGAGCAGAAAGTGCCTGCGTATGTCCAGACGCCAGAGGGTTATAATGCAAGCCCAACTCAAACAAACTTGAGAGATTACTATATTTATTCATTAAGATTAATTATATAATAATGACATGGGCTTTTTTTTTAAGTTAATTTATTTAAATGTATTTTATTGTATTTTATACAAGGATAATAATTTATTATTATTATTTAAATACATTTATCTAATAACATTTATTATATTATCAATATTTTACATTATTAAATTAATTATTCATGTACATTATACAAATAATACTGC
Source organism: Gobiocypris rarus (assembly GCA_023029165.1). NCBI lineage: Eukaryota > Metazoa > Chordata > Actinopteri > Cypriniformes > Gobionidae > Gobiocypris > Gobiocypris rarus. The sequence goes on from CM040929.1 coordinate 11,041,065, forward strand.
ACAAACCTTGCAAAATATGTATTAATTTCATTATATAATGATGTCACAAATTGTATTTAAATAAAATGATATAAAACATTTATTTTATTTTTAAAGACAATACTTTAATGCTAAATGTATTATTATTTTACATTTATTACAATAATTATTCATGTACATTGCACAAATAATATTAATAAACCTTTTAATACATTAATATAAATATGTAATTATGTCAAGTTATCACTAATAATATTATTTAAATAAAAATGTATTCCATTAACATTTATTTTATTATATTTTATACAATGATAATACTGTATTATTATTATTTAAATACATTTTATTTAAACATATTATTATTTTACATTATTAAATATTTTTTATGTACATTATACAACAATAATACTAATAACCTAGAAAATTAATTTAATTAGATAATGATAACAGGTTATTATTATCATTATTCATATTTTTTATTTATTTATTAGTGATAATACATTATTATGATTATTTTTTTAATTATGGAAAACTTTATTTACTTTATATTTTACATTACATGTGTTGTATGTACATTATACAATAATAATTATTATTATTATCATTTGTTAAAAATAAAATATGCAAATATTATTTAAGTAATTTCATTTAAAATATTAAAATGTATTTACTTTAAGTATTTTAGTAAGAGTTAAAACCAGAAAATATTTTACTTCAAAGTATAGTTTATGTTATATATAATGAATGACGCTGACCATGCTGACTATTTTGTAAATTACATAAAGATTTTTTTAATTGATTTAAAACATGTAAAAAAAAAAAAAACTTTCTGTTTTGCACATTCTCAACCTGGAGTGAGGTTTGATGCGGTTGGAAACTCTTTAAACAGTCAGATTGAGGCCGAAAAGTGCGATAAATGCCCTTAAAAAATGAACGTGACCTCTCTAGCATTCTCTGTCTCTCTCTGGCGAACGAATCCTGTCGTGTGAATGAAGGGGACGGACCTCAATTAATAAAACAACACGGACAACAGTCTGAAGTTACGAAAGTCAAAAGTAGGACAACCAGGAGTTTGTTTTCTGATGCCGACACGTCTGATGGAGAAAAACACATATCTGCTGCCTGTGTCTCCGTAATCTTCCCAGAGATTCCCATTACGTGAAGAAAGACCCAGGGCTTATCTCCAGCTGGAGAGCTGAAACAATCTCTCCATCCACGTCTGCGGCGATGATGAATCTGCTCGACACCACGACCCCGACCGGCCCAAAACACCGGCCAAGAACCAGGAGAAATGAATCAGAACAAAACACCATATGAGGCGACAGCTGTCCAAAACCAAGCTTCTCCGCTTCGTCATGGCCTCTTTCAGAGCCAAATCACCAATGGAATCTTCTATCTTTGACAATTAAAGGGATAATTCGCCCAACAATTAACGTTTGACTATGCTTTACACTGAATATCTTTCTTTCTTTAAATTTTTGGCGACTGTGCTGTCCATTGGACATGAAGTGGAGCTTCTGAGTTGCATCATAAAAGTATAATAAAAGTGTCCAGGATATTATTAGGGATGCAGCGATATGACATTTTTGGCCGATACGATAACTGATAATTCTTTATATTTGAAAACCGATAACCGATATATTGGCCAATAAATCTAAATATAATTTTTTGTATAATTTTAGAACCCTGACTACAAAAACAAAGTGTCTCAGCTGAAGGAAATAATACATTATCTATCTGCTTTGATTTTCTTATCGGGGCGTTTACATTAGAAAATGAACATTTATTGGCTGATACCGATATGGTGGCCGATATATCGTAGATCCCTAGAGGCGTTTTCTTTTTAATTTACCGTTGGACAAGAACTCAAGCTTCTGAGTTGCATCATAAAAGTATAATAAAAGTGTCCAGGATATTATTAGGGATGCAGCGATATGACATTTTTGGCCGATACCGATAACCGATAATTCTTTATATTTGAAAACCGATAACCGATATATTGGCCAATAAATCTAAATATATTTTTTAAATATAATTTTAGAACCCTGACTACAAAAACAAAGTGTCTCAGCTGAAGGAAATAATACATTATCTATCTGCTTTGATTTTCTTATCGGGGCGTTTACATTAGAAAATGAACATTTATTGGCTGATACCGATATGGTGGCCGATATATCGTAGATCCCTAGAGGCGTTTTCTTTTTAATTTACCATTGGACAAGAACTCAAGCTTCTGAGTTGCATCATAAAAGTATAATAAAAGTGTCCAGGATATTATTAGGGATGCAGCGATATGACATTTTTGGCCGATACCGATAACCGATAATTCTTTATATTTGAAAACCGATAACCGATATATTGGCCAATAAATCTAAATATATTTTTTAAATATAATTTTAGAACCCTGACTACAAAAACAAAGTGTCTCAGCTGAAGGAAATAATACATTATCTATCGTCTTTGATAGGACAAGAACTCAAGCTTCTGAAAAGCATCATAAAAGTATAATAAAAGTGTCCAGGATATTATTAGGGATGCACCGATATGAACATTTTGGCCGATACGATAACCGATAATTCTTTATATTTGATCTAAATCCATTTTTTATATCATTTGTGAGAGTCTGATTACAAAAACCAAAGTCTCTCCATTAAAGCCATGACCCAAACACACAATTATGATGTTCTCATTATAACTTTATGTAGCCGATAATGGCAGACATGTTGCACTTGTAATATATTTTATATTTTCCTTTTTGAATTGATTTCAATCATATTTCAATAAATTTAAACCCATCATAGTGAACCGTGCACATCTGAAGTGAAGTGAATAATACACTGTATATCTGACACATTCTCTTATTGAGCCGTTAACAGTAAGAATGAACATATATCGGCCGATACCGATATGGTGGCCGATATATCATGCATCCCTAGATATTAAATTCATAAGTCAAATGTTAGATATGTGTGAGGAACCGACCAAAAGAAGTCATTATTTTACTGAAAATATTCAAGAGAGAATTCATGAACGAATTGGATCTTTTTGATGAATCAGGTCTAAATGATTCATTCACAAAATGAACTGATTCAGTTTGACTGCCTTTGTAATTCACCGTCATGCCTGTTTTTAGAGCCAAATTACCAATAAAACTTTACATTTTTGACAATTAGAGGGATAATTCATCCACAAATGAACTTATGGTCATGGTTTACATGTGTTCAGTCCTGAATAACTTTCTTCTATGAAACTATTATTGTATTGTTGAGTGTAAAATCTATTATGGTGTGTGAAACTTTTGGAGGTGTTTTCTTTTAAATTACCATTGGACAAGAACTTCCGAAAAGCATCACAAAAGTATAATAAAAGTGTCTGCACATTATATTCATAAGTCAAAATTTAAGTCATAATTATCTGACAATATTCAGAAGAGAAGTCACGAACGAATCGTTCTTTTGAATCAGATCATTTTGATGAATCTGGCCAGAATGATTCATCCACACAAGTTCGACCATTTTGAAACATACTTATTTTTGAAGTATTTTTTGGATGTATTTTATTTGTTTGTTTGTCTAATTTGTATCTTTTATCTAGGGCACCAAATGCACCAGAACTGCCAAAAACACCCCTAACGGTTGCTGATGCCCCATTTTGGGCGCCAAGACTGGTTTTGGAAAGTAGTAAATTAAATTTGTTGTTGCGTATAAAGATGCCAAAGACATTTGACAATAACTGTACTAATGCAGCCCAGAAACATAAAAGCTTAAGAATGTCATGTTCTTATTAACCGAGGCTGTATATTGTGCTGATATGAATAGCCTTTTGTGCTGATGCTAGTGGATCCGCACACAGATGCCCACACCAGCGAGTGTTGGGTATTGACGCGCTCCCCAGAGCAGACCTTGTTAGTTTTCTGCTTCTAGCTCAGCTGTAATGGTCATGTTGTCTCCGGACCAAAACTGCACCCTAACTAGGTCACACTACACTTATGAGCACCGTGCAGTGATTCAATTACAGATTTCTTCTGTTTTCCACAGACAGACATGTTGAGAGATGCTCTGATACAAAACGCAGGATCAGATACAAATATGTATTCGTTTTTAATTACTTTTATTTATATATAACACTGAAGACGAGTAATGACTGAAAAAATGTAGCTCATAATGGAAATAAATTACATTTGACAATATATTAAAATAGAAAAAAGTTATTTTAAATTGTAATAATATTTCAAAATATTTCTGTATTGTACACATTTTTACTGTATTTTTTTAATCAAATAAATGCAGCTTTGGTAAGAAACATAAGAAACTTCTTAAAAATAATTATAATAATAATAATTAAATGAATAATTATTTCAAACATTTGATTCCAAACATGAATTTTGTTGTTTTCGAAATAAAATGTGTTTTTTGTTTTATTTCAAGCAAAAAAAGCAGTTTTTTTTATGGTTTAAATTTCAGTTGATTCAGTTTGTAATAATTCTTATATATATAAATTAAATACATGTGGCAATTAATTAATCTAATTAATCGCACATCAAATTTGGCTGAGAAATACCCCCCAAAAGATCATTTAGTCATTATTGTGTAAAGAATAAAATTACAAAAAGTAACTTCAGAAAGAAATAAAATTATTTTTTAGTAATATGGAAATATTCATTCAATTCAATTCATTCAATTCGTTCAAGCGGCTGATTAATTCAGGAATGTCTAAAGCAGTGTCAGAGAAGCACCGCCGTGTGTTACTCAGAGAACGGTTCTGCTTTGTCTTTATATTTTCATTGGCAAAACTGCACTGTAAAGTTTAAACCCGAACGCTCAAAATAATTCATTGGTTTGAGTAGAGCCAACTCAAATTAAACAAATTTGTTTAATCAAATTAACTTTTATGAGTATTTAGAACTTTTGCTTTCTTTTGAGTTCTCAAAACTGACACAGTTTAAGTAATTTACTTTACTTTACTTTATTTATAAAAGGACCATGTACAATTTTTAACATAAATGTTTCCATTTCATGTATTGTACCGGATTTAGCTCAAAGCTAATTTTCACCCGCAGTCCTTTGGCAGGTCAACATAAACAATAAAATAACATACCCAATACATATGTACACAAATACACAAAACAAACAATTAAACAGCAACCATGTCAATGTTTACAAAGCTGATTACATTCTAAAAAAGATTTCAACTGCATTTAAAAAATTCCAATAGATTTACACCCTTTTATACCTTCTGGCAAAGCATTCCAGTTAGTCGTAGCTTTCACAGCAAAAAACGATTGTCCAAAAGCAGAACGATTTAAAAGGAACAGCACAATTTCTCATAGATGATCTAGTAGATCTTTCAGAAATATTAGGACGGAAACCAACAAAATCACTGAGTACCGAAGGAGCCAAACCATTTACAATTTTATAAACCATACACAAATTTTTAAAAAGCACATCATTTTCAAAACTCAATGATTTATATTTCTTCAAAATGCTACAATGATGAAAATGTTTAGTTTTTTTATCGAGAGTTTTTAAAGTTTGTTTATATAGGGATTTTAGAGGCTTAACCACATTTTCACCAGCTTGACCCCAACATGTGAGACAATACGAAATATGAGAAAGAATTGTGGCATGCATAAAAGTTTTGGCTACATCAACAGAAAGACAATGTCTAATTTGTCTGAAATTTGCTAAATTATATTTAATATTCCTCACCATTTTCTTTACATGTTTTTTAAAGCTAAGATTTGAATCCAATATTACACCAAGATAATTGAACTCATTGACTAATTCTATCTTTTCACCATTTACACAAATATCCACTGGTGTTTGAACCTTTGTTTTTGAAAAAAAACATTCCTTTAGTTTTACCAATATTCAAGGTCAAACATGAATTCTCCAGCCAATGTGTAATTCGTTCCATGGCAACATGTAGCTTTTCAGCTGCTAGCTCTGAACGCTAATCTGAACGCTTTCATTGTTTTGAGCTTTATGAACTTGTTTGTTTTGATCTAACTTAAATTATTACTCAAATATTTCAAGTTAAGAGCAGTTAAAATAAAAAATAAAAATCTGCAAGTTCTGCTAACTTAAACTTTACATTTCTTAACTTAAAAAAATCTGATGTAACCAATCACCTCAAATTTTTTGAGTCTTGCCAACTTATTCTGGTTTACAGTGTGAGCAACACAGAAAATATTGTGTCTAAAATAACCCAATATTAACATATTTATTGAACTGTTGTATAAAATTAGCATTGCATTTTCACTCGTGCTGTTCTGGACAGAAAAACATCCCTTCTGTAACTATAATCATGATGTAAATATGAGACAAAAACTCAAACGGGCTCAATCACACAGTGAATATGAGCTGTAAGAAGTGTCAGATGATTATTAAATCGACAGCCCTAATACACAGTGTGTATATATATATATATATATATATATATATATATATATATATATATATATATATATATATATGATTGTATTGTTACGTGCTGTATGCAGCAAAGGCTTCTGGGAATTGTCAGTTACAGACTCTTTAATTGTCATCTTTAGAGATTCCCTAAGTGCTGCTCTTTTGAAATAAAAAACAATTAGAGTCGAAAACGCTGGTTTTAGGGACCGTGTGCTGTGCTTTGGGCAGCTGGAAGGGCATCGGTGTGAATGGATGATGAATCGTCTCATTAATTCTTCAGAGAAGAAAACGAGAGAGAGACACAGAGGGCCGTGTAGAGCTGGACTCCGGCACTGACTACAGTTTTTTGGGCTGTAATTACATGACAGAACAGTTTTATTTATTTAATTTTATATTTTGTGTGCAATTTAAGCTTCCCGACAAAAGGTTTTTTGCTCATCACAGTGACAAAAACCTCACTCTTATTATAAGCAAACCATCTTATTATGTTTCCATATAGCACATCTATGTTAAAATGTCTTTTGAAGTCGTGAAATGGCTTGCGATGACGTACATGACAGATGTTTGCGATTTTTCACAAGTGTTTTCTTAATGTTGCAGAAATTTTGTTATAACATTAGCAGTGAAATTGCATTGCTTTTCCTTTCCAAGACTTTTTGATTACAATTTTTTTTGTGAAAACCTTCCAGGATTTTTATAACGTATCCAAAATATTTAGTTCAGTCATACATTTAAACAAAAAATTTACTTTAAACTTTTACTTTAAAAGCAAACTTCACCCTTTCTAAGTTTTAACATTTTCATAAATGTTTAAATGTCCACATTTACTTTAAAAGTAAACTTCTAAATCTCTAAGATTTTTTTAAAGTTTTCATACTTTAACTTTAAGCTTTTACTTTAACAGTAAACTTCTAAGGTCCATATTTACTACACATGGCAAATACTTTAAAACATTTACTTAAAAAACTAAACATATAATTTAAAAGTACAAAAGTAAAAGTGACTTCTAAGTCTCTAAACTTATACTTTAAGTTTTTACTAAACAGGGCAAATATTTTAAACTTTATTTTACGTTTACTTTAAAGTTAAACTTCTAAGTTTCTAAGTTTTAAAGTTTACATAAACGTTTACTTTAAACGTTTACATAAACTTTTACTTTATGTTTACTTTAAAGGTAAACTTCTATGTTTCTAAGTTTTAAAGCTTATATAAATATTTACTTTAAACTTTTACTAAACAGGGCAAGTACTTTAAACTTTAAACCTTTAAAACTTTAAACTTTAATTTTAAAAGTAAAGTTCTTGGTTTCTCTGTTTTTTAAAAAAGTTTTCAAACTTTAAAGTTAAACTTTCGACGTTTCTAAGTTTTTTAAAAGTTTTTCTAAGTTTTAAAAAAGTTTACATAAATGTTTACTTTAGACTTTTACTTTAAACTTTATATTTACTTTCACTTTAAAAGTAAACTTCTAAGTTTCTCAGTTTTAAAAAAAAGTTTACAAAGTTTTACTTTTAAAAACTTCTAAGTATTTCCAAGTTTTAAAAAAGGTTTATATAAACCTTTACTTTAAACTTTTACTTTAAAAGCAAACTTCTAAGTTTCTAAGTTTAAAAGTTTACTTAAAAGTTTACTTTAAACTTTTACTAAACAGGGCAAATACTTTAAACCTTTCCTGACATTTTTTTAACTTTTACTTTAAATGTAAACTTTTAGGTTTCTCAGTTTTAAAAAAAAGTTTACAAACTTTTACTTTACTTTTACTTTAAAGGTAAACTTCTAAGTTTCTAAGTTTAAAAAAAGTTTACATAAATGTTTACTTTAAACTTTCACTTTTTTCTTTAAATGTAAACTTAAAGTGAGTTTTCATTAAAATATAATTACATTATTCTTTTGCATGCATAATTATTTAAAAATGATAATTATTAGTGATCATTTTTGATAATAATTATAATATTGTATTATTATTATTATAAATTATAAAAATGATTAATATTAACGTTCCGTAATAGTAAATGTGTATTTTTTCTTTATTTTCGGTTATTTTATTAACATTGTGCTACAGCATAACCTAACTGCAATCAATGTGTAACATTTGAGAAAAACTCCTAATTACACCTAATTATGTCTCTTGAAATAATGAAATCCGAAGCAAAAGGCAATGCTATCAGATGAGCTGTTGATGTTTCCAGAGGCTCATGGGAAATCAGGCCAGTTGAATGTCCTTGCGTCACAATATCGGAGGTGAAAGGTCATCGTTTCTGGCAGCTTAAATTGAGGTATGGATTGAAATTGATTTCCCTTTATTATAGTTTGCGTAATGAAAGTGCACAGGATTGATTCGCCCATTGAATTTCCATCCGTTTTTCTAATGTTAATGCGGCTCAAACGAACGCTAGATTGTGTTTTTGATTTTTCCCACTGTGAGGAGGACAAAACAAATCAGCTGAAACACATATAGCCTAATTACATATATAATCTCTATTGTATGAAAACTACATACAAACAGACTCTAGATTCAGAAGTACCCTTGTGTATAAATGACTTCTGATTAGCAGAGTAGCTTTCATGTTTCCCATTTTCCCATGTTAGCATGTATTTTACTAGTTTGCCATTGATTATAGGATTGTGAAATGTCTGGCAGGTTCAATAGAATATTTTACAGTTTCTTGTGTATTTTTCTTCTTTTCTCCAGGTTTATCGCCCCGCAGACGTGTTCTCGGAGAAACCCCGCCGTCTTGCCGTAGCTCCAGCCGTCAGATGTCATTCCCGCTACACAAACAGTGATTTGCATACAGGGATCTCATCATCTGGATCCTGCTGTTTCGGCTGGGAAACCCTGCAGCTTCGCCAAAGGTCACATGACGATCAATCTCGCTCAGGTGTCGATTTCCCACTGAATTAATGAGAGCGTAAGACGTTTTTCGCTTTTCCTTTCGTTTGATCACCCATTTATCTTCAGCATGTCACTCAGATATTTAGTCAGTGAGCCGTCTGGACAAGATGGGTTGCAAATATTAGATGTCAAAGCTTGAGAAATCTTCAGCGTGATGATTGCGTCTCACGCTGGTATGGCAACATCTTCATTTTTAGTATCAAAATAGAATAAAACTAATTTCCATGGATATATATATATATATATATATATATATATATATATATATATATATATATATATATATATATATATATATATATATAATGTGATGCAGTTCTGCATGAAAGTGTTTTTGGTGTACAAGTGTTTGAAATTAATAAATAGAAAATAAATGTAATAAAATAAAAATATCACTGTATACCATGCATACACAGATCAGGCATAACATTATGACCTGACAGGTGAAGTGAATATCACTGATGATCTCTTCATCACGGCTCCTGTTAGTGGGTGGGATATATTAGGCAGCAAGTTAACATGTTGTCCTCAAAGTTGATGTGTTAGAAGCAGGAAAAATGAGCAAGCGTAAGGATTTGAGCGAGTTTGACAAGGGCCAGATTGTGATGTCGTGTTCCAAGGAAGGAACAGTGGAGAACCGGCCACAGGGTCATGGGCGGCCCAGGCTCATTGATGCACGTGGGGAGCGAAGGCTGACCCGTGTGGTCCGATCAAACAGACGAGCTACTGGAGCTCAAACTGCTCAAGAAGTTAATGCTGGTTCTGATAGAAAGGTGTCAGAATACACAGAGCATCGCAGTTTGTTGCGTATGGGGTGGCATAGCCGCTGACCAGTCAGGGTGCCCATGCTGACCCCTGACCCCGCCGAAAGCACCAACAGTGGCACGTGAGCATCAGAACTGGACCACGGAGCAATGGAAGGAGGTGGCCTGGTCTGAGGAATCACGTGTTCTTTTACATCACGTGGATGGCCGGGTGTGTGTGTGTGGCTTACCTGGGGAACACATGGCCCCAGGATGCACTATGGGAAGAAGGCGAGCCGGCGGAGGCAGTGTGATGCTTTGGGCAATGTTCTGCTGGGAAACCTTGGGTCCTGCCATCCATGTGGATGTTACTTTGACACGTCCCACCTACCTAAGCATTGTTGCAGACCATGTACAGCCTTTCATGGAAACGGTATTCCCTGATGGCTGTGGCTCTTCCAGCAGGATAATGCTCCTGACACAAAGCACAAATGCTTCAGGAATGGTTTGAGGAGCACAATGAGTTTGAGGCGTTGACTTGGACTCCAAATTCCCCAGATCTCAATCCAATCGAGCATCTGTGGGATGTGCTGAACAAACAAGTCCGATCCATGGAGGCCCCACCTCGCAACTTACAGGACTTAAAGGATCTGCTGCTAACATCTTGGTACCAGATACCACAGCACACCTTCAAGTGGAGTCCATGCCTCGACGGGTCAGGACTGTTTTGGCCAAAACAATATTAGGAAGGTGGTCATAATGGTATGCCTGACATTCTTCACAAATAAATATACAGTTCTATTCTGTTTTGATTATTATTATTATTGATTGTATTTCTTATTAATTTAATCACATGAATAATTGTTTAAATAAATGATATAATTAACCTTACATTAAAGCTACTTTATTTATTCATTAGAATTAGTGTGAATTATTATACTTACTATTAAAACCATTATATTTATTTTATTTTTATTTAATTACTATTATTAATTGTTTATATTTTTTACATTTTTAAATAGTTTATAATTATTATAATAATTTACCACCTGACAGCTGCATTAAAGCTAATTAAACCTTTTAATTATTTATTTTATTGTATTTGTTAAATTTTTTTTATGATTTATTATACGATCTTCGTCAACGCCGGGCGAATCTGCTGACGCACGACTCTGACCTTTCCGAGCCGGACGGGCAAGACGCCGTTAATTTCCCCTCAGATTCTCTCGTGTCTTTGAGCGAGTTAAACGCCTCCCGTCGCTTGCAGAAGTTCAATGAGAGTTTGTCAGCTTGTTTGGCGCGTGATTCATTTCATTTGGAGAGCCGGCTCGCGTTATTAAAGGCCTTTCAGTTGTTTCAAAGGTTCCCCTTTTCCTCACAAGACAGTCTCATTTCTGCCTTTTGTCCTGGACGGTATTTACAGCCGTAATTGAACAGCGGCGGGTCCGCGAGTTCAATTGCAGTCAAAGGGGCTCGAGCTGGCGGATATGAAAAATGGGGCTCTTTTAAATGCTAATCAGCATGGTTAGCGCGTAGCTCCTGCTTGGCTGGCAAAAATAATTGTGCAAATATACATGAAAAACTGCAGTCCTTATTTAAAGATGTGTCCCGTTGGCTCTGGGAGGGCAGTCATGCGCACAATATCCCTTATTTTTCTCCCGGCTTTTCTCTTCCACTCTTAGCAGAAGACTTTGAGTGATAACTCCAGTCAAATATTAATCATTCTGAAGAGTTTCGCTATCGTTTTAGCGGGAAATGTCCAAAGAATAACGGAATATTAGGATTATTGTAATGACTGATCAAACCGCTTCATGTTGACGAGACTCAGCGGGCGATGAAATTAAATAATTACCATATTTTCGGGGCTTTTGTGAGAGCTTTGTTTGCTGCTGGGGACCAACCATAACTCATGTCTGAGGAAGAAACCCAACAGAATGAATGCTGGGAAAATTATACGTGCCTTGGTCAGCATTCATTTCTATAGCGCCTTTTAAAGGAGCTTCTTGAGTGTGAGCATGAGTACTTTAAAATTGAATCTGTTAGCCAGTGAAATGATTACAAAATGGGATTTAAAGGTGCAGTGTGTGAGTTTTAGCGGCATCTAGTGGTGAGGTTGTGAATTGCAATCACCCACCGCTCACCCCTCCCTTTCAGAGCACATGGAGAAGCTATGGTGGCTGACACAGGACAAAGATGTCGTCGTCTGAGACAGCAGAGAGTAGCTAGCGCTCTGTAGAGAAGTTTGTCCATTTAGGGCCACCGTAGAAACAACGGCGGCGCAAAATAGCGATTTCACTGTAAGGGGACCCGCGGTGTGTGTCGATAGAAACGGCTCATTCTAAGGTAATAAAAACACAACGGTTCATTATGTAAGGTCGTTATACTCCACTGAAAACATCGATATGTATATTATATTGCATTTCTGCCAATAGATCCTCATAAATATTACACACTGCACCTTTAAACTTTTATTTTTTATGTTAATTCCTGAAAAAGTGTTTTTTAAAAGCAATTTCAGTTGGAAAACCAAAATCTATAAAATCCTTTGTTGTTGTTAGATGTTACTGATTTATATTATCTTGGTGAACATAGAAAATCGCTTACAGTGGAAATTCCAAGATGGCCGCCGAGCAAAATGACTTGCTGTCATTGAAGTGTCTCAAAAATATCATAATTCGACCTTTTTGTTCAATTATACTTGCTTGTTTGTGTATTTTAACTGATGTAAGATGAGTCACTGTTTGCTAGCCTATCGTTCACAAATGCTAGTGAGTGGACGTAATGTTGTTGATGCTAACTTTGCCAAAGTTATTTAGTCATTTGGCTGACAGGTCTCGGTACCCATGGGCATTCAGTCCTGACAGATCGACCGCGCTTCACAAACACCTCAGTTTCTCCCTCATAACTCACATATATACTATATTACATTTCTGTCAATAGATCCTCATGAATACTACACACTGCACCTTTAAATACAAACTAAAAAGTAAGGGTCCTAAAAGCGAGCCCTGAGGGACGCCAGCAGACACTGGTCCAATATCAGACCTGCATTCCTCTAAAGAAACGAACTGTGTCCGGTCAGATGAGATCTAAACCAGTTGTAAACGCTGCAGTTTGAGCGGGCCGATCTTCTAGAGTCTGGAGAGAGCGTTTGACCTCCTGTTTCTCTGTTTGTCCTCTTTGTCTCAGACGTTTCGCACTAAATGTCTCAAATAAGTCAGTAGTTGTATTAAATGATCTTGGAAGAATCTGATGAAAAACGTCCAATTTTGGGATCTCAAACTTTTAATGTCGAGTTAGAGACGTTATTGAGACACTTGTGGAGTTTATTTCTTTTAAAGTTTTTATTTGCTCTCCGTTCGGACTCTTCACAGTCTAGGAGAAACAGTTGTCGTATTAAATAGATGCCATTTTATATTTTTCATTAATCATGATCTATTTTCAAATTATAATTCAAATTATTGAAATATATAATAGTCATATTAATGATACAAACTGGCAGCTACATTAAAGCTAAAATAATAATAATAATTATTATTATTATTATTAATATTAATAATTAATTAATGTATCATTATTAAATATAATTAAGTTATTATTCTTATTAAAATTATTGTTTATATTATTAACAATTATTTTAATAAATTATACAACAATAATGTAAATCATAAAACCTTGCTAGTTTTACAGCTACAGCCAAAATAGTAATAATATTGTTTATTAATAATAATTACTTCACATCAAAATAATAATTTATTTATTTAAATATTAATATTATTTGTCCTGACATCTATATTGAAGCTGAAGTATTATTATTATTATTAGTTGTTCATTTTATTTTTAATTTATTTATTATATATTAATATGTATTATTATTATTATTATAATTATTAATAATTACTCATTATTAATAATTATTTAAATTATATAATTATATTATATAACATGAAAGCTACATTAACGCTAAATTATTATTATTATTAATATTACTATATAACTAATATGACTATATTAATATTATTATTTAATTAAGTGTATTTAATCAATTTGTAATAATTATTTATTTATTTGTTATAAATAAAATTAAATAATTAGCAATTATTTAAAATATACAAATTATATGAATTATACAACCTGACAGCTAAAATTGAAGCTAAACTATTATTATTTATATAGTATTATTATTATTTATTATTAATTAAATTATATAATTAAATTATACAACCTGCGGGCTAAATTTAAGCTAAATTGTTATTATTATTATTAAAATAATTTATTTTATGTTTATATATTTAAGTATTTATTAGTATGTTTTTAATTTATTATAATTTATATAATTATATTACACAACCTGACAGCTACATCAATGCTAAAATATTATTGTTTAATGAAGTGTTTTTAATAGTGATATTTATTATTAAACATATGATTATTCATTATGAACTATTATTGCAATAACTCATATAGTTATAATAATGACTCGACCTGACAGCTGTACTGTAGTTATTAGCTAACTCTTATCTTGATGGTAGTTCGACTGTGGTCAGTATTTGCTCCTTGTCTTCCCTGCGTTCCCTCTCAACAGAAGCCGAGTGTGTCGACGAGCGGGAATCGATTGTTCTCGGCCGCTCACAAACAAGCGTGTAGCCGTTCCACGAAAGTGCCCACTGAGGGGAAGAAACAAAACCGGGAGGAAGAATGAAATGAAATGGGCAGATTTAAATAGTTGATAATCAGATTGGAGAACACCTGCGTCTCGCTGATAAGAACAGAACAACAGAAACGAGATGAAACGATACGGAGTGAAACAAATAAACTGGAGAGCAGAATGTCAATGAATAAGATTGTGCTGGAAATATCTGAAAATGCATATCGAACACACAGATTATTGGGAATGACTCCAGCATATACAGTGCTTGTTGAAATGAAGGCATTAATAGACGTCTCTAAGATAAACTAGACTGGAAAAAAATCTATAAAAACAGAGTTTATTTGCTTGACGGATGTTAATTCTAAATCAAAAATGACACCCAAGTTATTCACATGAGTGTGGATATTTGTTTGCAGCGGGCTGAAGTTAAAGACCATCTAAAAAAAGAGGGAAGCCAAATAAGAATGATCATCCCAACTTTCAATGTCATTTAGACAAGCTAACACAAGGAACCTTGTGAAGGAGAGGGAGCATACATAAAGCTAATAAAACCGGGCCCAGAACTGAGCCTTGCAGCACCCCACACTTAATGAAGAAAATCTCAACAGTTTTACTTTGTAAAAATATTTGTTATATACACTATACTGCCAAAAGTATTGGGGCGCCCCTTCAAATCCCTGAGTTCAGGTGTTCAATCCCTTCATGGCCACAGGTGTATAAATCAAGCACTAGGCATGCAGACGCTTCTACACACATTTGTGAAAGAATGGCTCGCTCTCAGGAGCTCAGTGAACTCAAGCGTGGGACCGGGATAGGTTGCCACCTGTGCAATAAGGCCATTCCTGATATTTCCTCACTACTAAATATTCCACGCTCAACTGTTAGTGGGATTATAACAAAGAAGAAGCGATTGGGAACAACAGCAACTCAGCCACGAAGTGAAATCCCAGAGCGGGGTCAGCGCATGCTGAGGGTCACAGTGCGCAGAAGTCACCAACTTTCTGCAGAGTCAATCGCTCCAGACCTCCAAACTCCTGTGGCCTTCAGATGAGCTCAGGAACAGTGCGGAGAGAGATTCATGGAATGGGTTTCCATGGCCGAGCAGCTCATCCAAGCCTTACATCACCAAGAGCAATGCAAAGCGTGGGATGCAGTGGGGTAAAGCACGCCACCACTGGACTCTAGAGCAGTGAGACGTGTTCTCTGAGTGATCAATCACGCTTCTCTGTCTGACCATCCCATGGACGAGTCTGGGTTTGGCGGTTGCCAGGGGAACGGGACTTGCCTGACTGCATTGTGCCAAGTGTAAAGTTTGGTGGAGGGGGGATTATGGGGTGGGGTTGTTTTTCAGGGATTAGCCCTTTAGTTCCAGTGAAAGGAACTCTTAATGCTTCACCAAGACATTTTGGACAATTTCATGCTCCCAACTTTGTGGGATCAGTTTGGGGACGGCCCCTTCCTGTTCCAACATGACTGTGCTCCAGTGCACAAAGCGTCGCTCCATAAAGACATGGATGAGCGAGTTTGGTGTGGAGGAACTGGACTGGCCTGCACAGAGTCCTGACCTCATCCCGATAGAACACCTTTGGGATGAATTAGAGCGGAGACTGCGAGCCAGGCCTTCTCGTCCAACATCAGTGCCTGACCTCACAAACGCGCTTCTAGAAGAATTCCCATAAACACACTCCTAAACCTTGAGGAAAGCCTTCCCAGAAGAGCTGAAGCTGTTAGAGCTGCAAAGGGTGGGACGACTCCATATTAAATGATTTTATTATTAGTTTAATTGTTTTATTTATTAATCATTTATATACATTATATAATAGTTATAGTAACTATACCTGGCAGCTGCATTAAAGCTAAAATAAATTAAAATGACTATTTAATTAATAAATTATTATTATTTAATTAATACATTTTATTTATTAAATATTTTTTTATGATCACCAATTTAAATTAGTTTGCTGATCATTTGTATAACATTAGTTTCTGTTCCTCTCAATTCCGATTTCGCTTTAACTCCTACGGTGGCTGATTTAGTCCAAGATTAATATGGCTTCCAGTTCGATCAAGTGATGAGGTTACTTTAGAAAACTATTATAATTTGCAGTTATTTAATCTGTCAGTCAACATGTAGGTTACGACATCTATGTAAAATGAATAATAGTTTTACGTTTTCGTTATTTTTTACCATTTCATTGCTAACATCAGCGATCAGGTTCCCAGACGAATGCAAGCGAATCTTAGTAAAGTAACTTTTATCGGTGCTATCGTTATTCTGTATATTGTACGACATCACTAGCGTAAGGCAAAGTTTACATTGTAGGCTATATCAGTCTCAAGCAATCCCCCTCTTCACATTCGACACGGTGCCATCGAGTGTTAAAACACCAAAGGCGAAGCTTGAATTTACGGGTATGTCCCTCTTTGGCTACTGTACTTTCAAGATGGAGGGGCAACATGGCGACGCGCATTCGAACCCCTCACCCGTATGTATTTACAATGGCATATTATACACTTACGAGAATACTTTATTACTTGAAAGAAGTAAATATACATTAATGAGCACATATATTTTTGAAAGAACTAAGTGTTTTTAGCTAAGAATAAATTAAAAAAGTTACACAGTGTAGCTTTAAATGAAATTACCATTATTTACATTTAATTGCATATATTTGGTGTGAAGCAGAAAATGCGGCGCTACATAATGGTGTGGAATGTATGTGTGTGTCGTGATTTCCCATACGCCATTGTTCCGCCTTACAGTCGCGCTGACTTTATGTTAATAAGACGAACGCTCCTACAGTGCCGTATTTACCAGTGGGATTTCCTTTAAGCCACAACTTTCACAATATTTGTTACTGCATTAGAGCTAAAAAAGCATCTTAGTAAATTAAAAAGCCATTTTATTGGTAATATGTACATTTCCAGACCAAAATCTCCTCGTAATAATGACTTTGAGCTTGTAAATTGGATCTTGCGTCAGTTGGAAAGTCATTAAAGTGCTGGCGAACGTTATTGCATTTTTGATGAAAGATTATGAAAACAAGCATTTGCTCCTTCAGAATAACACCGCGTCTTGATTCAGGATAGCAGCAGAGGGTTTTATTACGGAAGTGGATCGGATGAGCTCTGATGTCTTGTTATCTTTCACATCAGCTGGAGGACGGATCCTTCTCCGCACCAGTGAATCCGCTCCATGTTCCACACGTCAAATCTCCCTCCATCTGTCACTCGCTCCAAACCGGCCCTGAGTCCTCGGCTCGCTGTCGTTTAGCTGTGGAGCTCTCCGGCCGTCACTGGGGTTTCATTGGCTTCAGGTTTGCTGACACCCGTCTCACGGCGTCTCTGTCCTGAGGGAAAATCCAGAGCGACTTTCAGAGACGCCACCGGAGTAAGAAATCACAAAAACACTGGACTCTGTGTTCGTCTGGAGTGTCCGAAGAATGGCCAAACCTGTTAGTGTCAAAAAATGAAGCCAGAGCCTAGCGGTTAGCCTCAGATGCTACATTGTTAGCACTGAGTGTACACACAAATATATTTAGCTAATAGAGTCATATGCTAATCCTAGCTTGCTAGTTAAGCATCAACTTTTTCACTCTACATAGACGTATCTAAGGAAAATGTGACATCACTCACAACTTCCTTTTGTATTTCCAAAAAAAGCTAGCATTTCTGTTTGTCTTAGCATGAGGGTAATTTGAGCACGGTTTAACATGTGGTAGGTTAGCATTAGCCAAATTGCTAGCTTCTTTCACCTCAATGTCAAATCCATCTGAAAAAAAAGAGTAATAATCATATCAAACGTAGCTTTTAGCTTTCCAGAGCACTTTATTTCCCTGTTTCGCGTGAGTGTAACATGTGGTATGTTAGCTTTAGCCAAATTGCTAGCTTTTTTCAAAAGCCTCAATGTCAAATACATCTGGAAAAAGAGTAATAATCATATCAAACGTAGCTTTTAGCTTTCCAGAGCACTTTATTTCATCGTTAGCTTTAGCATGAGGGTTGTTTCTTAGTCTAATGTGTGGAATTTTAACATTAGCATTAGCAAAATATTAGCTTTCACAGGAAAAAGAGGAATAAACATATGAAACACAGCTTTTGGTTTTCCGTAGCATTTTTTAAAAAGCTATGTTTTAGTTTAGAAGTGATTTTTCATTATGTATCATCAAATAATGTGATATTAACCATCATTTATCTCTTTATTTCACTGTTAGCTTTAGCCCGAGGGTTATTTCTTCATTTAACAGTCTAATGTGTGGTATTTTAGCATTAGCAAACTAAGGCTTTCACAGATTAAAAAAGAAAACTGTTCATTGCAAGCTTCTTTCAGAACACTTGAAGAAATGAAATGAAACTTTTTTCTCCTAATATTTTCATTCTTTATTTTTAAATAATGTGGCATTAGCAATGATTTATCTCTTCATTTTTATTTTCAACCCAATTAGATTGCTAAAAAAAAACAATCTTTTATTAGCATGCGTGTTGTTTTTCATTTTAACACTGCCTAATGTGTGGTACTTTAGCATTAGCATGAACCTCCACAGATTAAAAATGAAAACGGTTCATTGCTAGCTTCTTTCAAAAGCCTCTAAAACATCAAAATCCGTGGTAAAAGTGTAATAATCATATAAAATTCTTCCATGTTTCAGCTCGTTCTGAACAGCTGTACGTGGCGAGTGGGCGAAAGCTGGTATGTTTCCCAGAGGTTTCCCGTTTTCCACTCAAAGCGGCCCGTAATGAATGGATCTTGTATGATCAGGGAGATTAGCATGGCAGACTCTTAATTCGCTTGTCGGGGGGAGTGTTGGGGCAAAGTAATTGTTTGTACACTAATCATGTACACCAGCGTGTGGGTGAGCGCTCGCGCACACTAACACTTCTGCCTCTGTTTTGTTATTAATCACGGCTTGATTTGGCCAGGTTAGCCCCAGCGAAGGGCGGCTCATGCTAGCGCGCGTACAGGTCTGTTGGGTATGTGACTTCTGACACCCGAGGCCTTAGTGAGCAAAACAAACGATCAGTCACTGCTAAATCCGCGCTCGACTTGGACCTCACGTGTGGGACGGAGGGTTTTACAGGAAATTATAGCGGTACAAGTGTGTTTTCCTAACCTAGGAGCGTCTCTATGCTAATACAGGAATGCAAATGCTACGCATACTCAAATGCATGTGCTATTGATTGCATACATTTGCGTCTATATGTACTGAGCTGAATAACAACCATAGACTGTTAAATAAATATGGATGTAGTGTCCGTGACGTCACCTCTGGGTTCTGAAGAGCAAGTGAAAAAGTGCACTCAAGTGGCAACATGACATCATGACTTTGCGTAAACATACACACCACTTTCTAAAGCCAAATGCCGTGTTATCTGCATGCATTTTGAGTTATCCGCGTGTATGTGTACGCCGAAACTAACCATTATGTGTGTGTGTGTGTCCATAATGTAAATGGATTTATAAACATACTAAATTATGTTTTTTTGAAAATGTAAAAATGCAGAATGTTTCATGTGATGGGTAGGTTTAGGGGCAGTGTGTGTGTGTGTGTGTGTGTGTGTGTGATGGGCAGGTGCAGTGTGTGTGTGTGTGTGTGTGTGTGTGTGTGTGTGTGTGTGTGTGTGTGTGTGTGTGTGTGTGATGGGTAGGTTTAGGCAGGGGCAGTGTGTGTGTGTGTGTGTGTGTGTGTGTGTGTGTGTGTGTGTGTTGTGTGTGATGGGTAGGTTTAGGGGCAGGGGCAGTGTGTGTGTGTGTGTGTGTGTGTGTGTGTGTGTGTGTGTGTGTGTGTGTGTGTGTGTGTGTGTGTGTGGGCATGTTTTTGTGAAATATCAGGACACAAATGTGTATAATGACATGGGTATGACACAGGTATTACAAAAAGAGGGTGAAATATGAGGACGTTCCCCATGTCCTCACTTTTCAAAATGCTTATAAATCACACAGGATGAGGTTTTTTCACAGAAAGTAAACTGCAGTAGTCTGTGATGGTGTGTGTGTGTGTGTGTGTGTGTGTGTGTGTGTGTGTGTGTGTGTGATGGGTAGGTTTAGGAGCAGGGGCAGTGTAGGGGGATAGAAAATACGGTTTGTACGGTATAAAAACCATTACGCCTATGGAATGTCCCCAC
Organism: Gobiocypris rarus; assembly: GCA_023029165.1. Classification (NCBI taxonomy): domain Eukaryota; kingdom Metazoa; phylum Chordata; class Actinopteri; order Cypriniformes; family Gobionidae; genus Gobiocypris; species Gobiocypris rarus. The sequence continues at coordinate 11,061,864 of CM040929.1, forward strand.
ATTTCACAAAAACAAACATGTGTGTGTGTGTGTGTGTGTGTGTGTGTGTGTGTGTGTGTGTGTGTGATGGGTAGGTTTAGGGGCAGTGTGTGTGTGTGTGTGTGTGTGTGTGTGTGATGGGTAGGTTTAGGGGCAGTGTGTGTGTGTGTGTGTGTGTGTGTGTGTGTGTGATGGGTAGGTTTAGGGGCAGTGTATTGGGATAGAATGAAACTGCGTTGATAAACACGCTAAAAAGCGATTATGCGTCTTGATAGCACGCCAAAATGGCATACAAATTGCCATCTCATACATACGCCATTTCATGAGATCAGTCTGCAAGTGGCCACGCCTTTACTTATGCAAAACTTTAAGGCTTTATATGATGCAAACGAATGGATCTTCATATGCACAGGACTGCCACATGTCCGGTAAGTCCACGAGACCCTAGGGTGTCCCATTCATCATTTTAGGTTTCAGAAGGGTGCTTAGCCCTGGATGTGCACTTCAGCTGAGCCCGCAAGTTCGTGAGCTACGCAGAGGGACTTAACCCAGCAGTCAAAGCGGCATTACGTCACAAAAGTGCGGATTGAATCCGAAATCACCCCTACACCCTCAAATAGGGCATTGTTTGAGGGGACGGCCATTAGTAGTGATGTCCGAGACCACAGTGGACATTATCAAGTGCACTCATTCAATCCCACATGCTGGATTCATTCACTCCTTCAACTGTATTATTGGACTAACGTAGGGAACAGCGATTGAGGGTTTAGGGAGCGATTTCGGATCCAGCCATTGGGAAGCTCCGGGAGATTTGATAACAATGCATCTGGTCTCTAGCGCCCCCTTGAGTACTGGAGGACTTCTTGCAACATGTTTTTATTTTGCAAGATGCATTTCATTGTATAGTTTATGGATTAGCAGAACACATCCTCAGGACAGTGTACCTGCGAGCCGGCTGTCCTCTCTCTCGCGCAGGTGTGGCGTGTCTCCTGAGCTCGGGGTGAAGCAGACAGTCGTGTGGAGCGCTGGAGCTCTGACGCGAGCGCTGCAGAGCTGATGTGACAGCGGCCCGTTCTCAGCACTGATTCAGTGTGGCAGTGAAGAGACTAATTACCTCCTGCGAACAGCCCTGCAGCGCTCGGATCCCCTTCACTCGCTCAAACCTGCTGAGAACATGCTCTGGCAGCGCTTTCACACGCCATCATCGGCACAGAGATGGTCACGGCACGCACTGACTAGAGAGGATGACCTGGGTTACAAGAATTAGAATAAACTGTATACTTGAAATATAAATAGAGTATGTAAGAACTTGGCTGGGGTTACTTCATTAGGTAATTAAGCTTGAGATGAAGTCTCATATATGAAATTAAGAATTATGGGGTCATTTTTTCCTAACGTAGTTTAACAAACATACGTATAAATTAAAAATATGTGTAGCATAATCCATGAAACACATTTAGTCAGAATCTCTCTAAAACTAATAAATATACAGATTAATGACACAGACTGTACTCGCTCAGAAAAAAGGAGAACAATATAGGGGTTTATTATTTAATATAGCTCAAAATGAGGCAAGAAAGACCAAGAATTTACAAACAGGATGAAAAAAATACATTACAAATATTTTTTTTTATTCTGTTCTGTTAACCACAAGACAGACCAAACTTAAACTGATCATTGACTCCAGAACACACAGAAATATATACATATCTTTCCACAGGAAACAAGTCACATATACACCGATCAGGCATAACATTATGACAGGAGAACTGAATACATATCTGGTTATCAATGACATATATCATTAAAAAATATTTTACATTTTTTCTCGTTTAGCAAAATTCAAAGCAAGAAGTGAGGAATATAACAAAAGCCACATTTCCACCACCGGGTCGAACGGTTCTAAGAACGGAAAGAAATGGTTATGGTTATATTTCTGCTTGAGCTTGTTTCGATTACAAACTGCTCTCTGTCCGTAAACCAGGCTGGTAGAAAGCGGGAAGCAGAGATGGGACCAAGTCACACATGTGCAAGTCTCAAGTCTGAACCTTCAAGTCTCAAGCAAGTCCCAAGTATTTTTTTTCTTGGGCAAGTCAAGTCAAGTCCAAGTCAAGTCCAAGTCAAGTCAAGTCAAGTCAAGTCAAGTCAAGTCAAGTCAAGTCCAAGTCAAGTCAAGTCAAGTCAAGTCCAAGTCCAAGTCAAGTCAAGTCCAAGTCAAGTCCAAGTCAAGTCCAAGTCAAGTCACCTTATTATTGTAATTTTACCTGCAGAATCCACTAGATGGCTATAGTACTCAATGGCTGCATATAGGCTGAACTTTATGAACCACTGTATAAAACGAATTTGACCTCATACGTTTTCGACTATCACAAGTTAAAATTGTAATTTAAAAAGACATATCTGTTAGGTGAGACTACACAAAGATGCCAAAATATGCTTGGATAAATATGACCACTCTATAAGGAAAATAGTAGATAATTTATCGTTTATTTCAAACAAAAAACCCATTAAATTTCAATAACTAATTGGTACCAAATGGGTAAGAATGTTACATGCCTTGCAACGTGCTGTTCGTCTTTTGCCATCTTGCGGATAATTGTTGAAGCCGAAAGCGATGACCCTCTGTACCCTCCGGCTGACATGTTGATGTGATATCTGATCTAAGGTAAGAGAGCGCATGACTGATGATAGTGTCGCGATCCAGTCATGACAACGCTATTCTCAGCCTGCGCTCCAGCTGGGTCAACTTTATTTTTTTTAAATAATTTTTGTATTTTATATTCAAACTGAAAACATGATGTGATTAACACTCAAGTCATCGTGTCTCAAGTCAAGTCAAGTCCTGAGTCTTTAACTTCCAAGGCCGAGTCAAGTCTCAAGTATTTTATTTTTGTCAAGTCAAGTCACAAGTCATAAAAAAAAAGCGAGTCCAAGTCACCAAGTATCAAGTCCCCATGTCTGGCTAGAAGTCTGGCAATTGTTTGTCGCCTGGCTGCCGGTTTCTCTGTAGCTGGTCACACAATCATCATCCGATCGGTTGCTATTTACATCTCGTAAGGTCCAAAGAGCTCCGTTTATCAGTCCCACAGTGGAAAATGAAACCATATCCGCACCGGCTGGACCGGATCGGCACGGAATGGAACGGTTTGGCCGGATTCATTCTGAAGAAATGCTAACATTTCAAGATTAGAGATGGAAGAAAAGTTTAAAGTGTGAAGAAGATTATTTTAAGTATGTATAGTTGAATTCTCATGAAAAATAATCTTTATGGGCCCTATTTTACTGATCTGAGCGTATGGTCTGAAGCTCATAGTGCAGGTGCACTTAAAAGTGACCGAATCCACTGCTAGTTTAACAACGGAAAAAACGGTCATGGTCCAATAGGATCGTCCCTCGTCTCTTAATGAGTCATGGGTGTGTTTTGGCCATAATGTAACGTAATCAGAGTCTCATCTCCCTTTCCCTTTAAAAGCCAGTTGTGCTCGCACCATGGCAGATTCACTGCGGAAAGACTGAACGCTTCTCCAGAGGAAGCCTTTTATTTTTTATATTTAAAAATGTGTGTGTGCTGCTGTGCGTCCCTGTGTGTGTAATAATCACACAATAAACGTTGTGCACCGCCTATAGGCTCATATCACTAACACACCCTTTAAATAACACATAAATACTGCACTATTGACTTTAGAGCAGGTGTGTGTTGGTCAGTGGTTTTCAGTTCCTCACAATAGCAACACTCCAACAATGCTCCTGAACGCACCTGGTGTTCAGACACACACACAAACACACACACACACCTGGTTTTCAGACCAGACGCCCATGGGTGAACAGATGCGCCAGCGCATTTGATATTTAAACACAGAGGAGCTGAACATGAGAACTCATGATTTAGAGTCTTTTAGAGGGGACGTCTCATCCTTAAACATCATCATCTTCTTGCCTGTGAAGAGAGATAAACAGAGGTGTAATGTGCTGTAATGAAATTTAAAGAACATTATCAAGGGATTCACATATAATTTCACACACACCACCAACAGAATTCTTATAGTTTGGTCATTTTAGAGAAAAACTAAAACATGATGTAACTGATAAAACAGCAACAGATTCTCATTCACTCTTCATTGTACTGACACACATGTGGAAACATCTGCACTTATGAATTATATCTCACAACAGCTCATCAGTACTTACAAGCTTTGAGTTTCTTCCTGTGTCTCCAAAGTATACAAAGTCCAATCAGTCCAGCAATCACTACACTGATAATGACCAGTAAAGCTATAACACACAGAGAAACATATGCACAATACGCAATGAGTAATATGACAGAAAAAAACAAACAACAACAAAACAAACACCAAAAACTACAACAAAAAAGAAAAGTCTTTCTCACTTTTAGTGTTTGGCCTCTAAAAAGTAAAACGTACGGGTAAAAAAATGAAACCAGGTTTAAACTTACTGTTACTCTCGATCTCATTCACAGTCAGGATCTTCTGGATTGGCTCTGTCAAACTCTGGTGCTCCACCACACAAGCGTACTGGCTCTTCTTCCACTCGTCAGGAAGGACATAGAGGGAAACAGTCCTCTGGAAGGTCCCGTCCTCATTTGGTAGTGTCTCTCCAAACTCTAATTCACTAGAACTGTTTATATCTCGACCATTCTTCCTCCACAAGATGGTTGTGTTTCTGAAGAGAAAACCTGTGACGTGACACTCCACATGACTTTCTGGGTTCTTCTGCAGCAGAGACACTTTAGGAGGATCTAAAGGTAAATAAAGAGAACAGAGAAATAAACACATGCACTTTGACCTCTCATAGTTTAACAGTCTCTAGTTTAATGTTGACCTGTTCAAACATGATTTATCTGGGATCTACACATGGAAGAAAGAAATAATCAACTGGTAACGCTGATACTGTACCTGTTTTCTTAAAAGCAGCATTAGACAAATGCCAGAACTTCCTCAGCCAGTAAACACACCCATATCTAAAGTGTTGTTGTAAGAATTCAAGTTGTGTTCTGTGGTTATTCCACTTCTGCGCTGTTAGCTTTGCCTGTGGAACATGTGCAGTGTATCTGCTCTCCTTCAGGTCCAGTGAGATGAAGTCCTCTCCATCATAACCGTACTCATCAAACCCTCGTGAGTATCCAGTCTCATCATCCCACTCACATCCGTACCTCCTCTGATACGTGTGAACTCCTGAAAGAGAGAGTTTGTTACTATCCTGTATTTACTTTTTATTTTGAATGTATCCCTTTGACGTTTAAATAAGGGATAATGTCAATTTCTCACCATGTGTCTGACTGAATCGCTTCATTAGATCATCAATGTTGAGTTTGTAGATCTGCTGTAGTTTTTCTCTGATCTCTGTGTATTCCTTCCACTGTTCTTTAGATGCAAACTCCTCCATCCAGTCCTGTTTGGGAATCAGCTTCATTGTTTTACTGTCATAATAATGAATCTGCTCTCCATCCAGTGAAGATACAGCAGAAAACTCTGGGATTCCTGCAATCGTCTGGCTAGTGTAAGCCGTCATGAAGGAGTGTAACTCTGAAAAATATTAAAACACAAAGCTCTCAAATTGGTAAATACAAATAAATATAGTGTCATAAATCAAATTACTATTTGATAACAAGACAAGTCATTCCATTTTTTCTTTTAAAGCTGGGGTAGGCATTGTTTTCATAAACACTTTTTATACTGGTTGAAACTCTCTTCACATCCTGATAGTGATCAAAAACAGAAGTGGTCTAAATATTAAAAAGTCTCAGGACCAAACAATGTTTGTCCAATCATTGCATTTGTTCAGAATGGGAAGCTTCCACTCCAGGATGTTTTACCTGCCTGTCAGCATTTCCATTGATACCTCTGGTACAAGTAAGAGCTCTGTCATTTGTTTATGTTGATTATTATTGTAATGTTACGTGCTTTGAGACGTGGTGTAATTTAACGGCATCTCGTGATGCTTTGCAGACTCTGCTCTGGCTCTACACGTCCATGTGTTTTGGAGGTGTGGCTTTGGAAAGTGCTCTGAAGGGAGGGTGGGAGCTAATGTTTTTAAAGCTAGCTTCCTGATGCTAGCCTCTCCGAAATTGCCTACCCCACCTTTAAAGTCACCATGAAATGAAAAAGGACAATTTGCGGTTATAATGTTCAAGATACAAATTTTAACCACTCTAAGTTCGAACAAATTAGTTTTGTTATAAATACTGAATATTGCAGTATTTATTGTAAATTATGATTTTTATTCATGTTTCTTTTAGCCTAATCTTTACGTGCCGTACATTTGTTCTTGTGCAGAAGCCATTTTACTCGGATATACACCACACCAAGCAAGAAAAGATTTTCATGCCAACTTTGACTTCAAATTAATACTTTCACACACATAGCAATATTTCACAGAACCGTGACACACAGACACACATGCACAGGAAGCATATTCTTTAATTTACGTTAAAATGTGCATAACTGTAGTCATTCATATAGGACTATACTCAGCTGACTGAGAAAAAATACACATCATTGGAAAATACTGAAATTATTTCAACCCTTACGAAAATGAACCATGGTTTTACAAAAAACTAAACAAAAAATACATAGTTTTTAAACCATGGTAACCACAAATTAACTATGGTTTTGCTACGCAAACCATAGTTTAACGGTAAAACTGTGGTTAGGCTATAAATGCTAATCAATTTTTCGTAAGGGGCAACAAAACTAAATCCTGCTTTTCATCCCAACAACGGATAAGCAAGCATTAAATCTGTTAACTAGTTCAATTAGCCTGTATATTATAAAGTACGTTTGAGAAGAAATTATGATTTTGTGTCTATTGAACACACGGAAGTAGCCAAAGACCTTGACAGAATTCATCGTTTAAACGTTACGAATTGAGTCTCACCTGAGGAAACCAAAGGTATGTAGATGAAGAAAATAATGAACTTCATTGCAGATGAAAATCCATGGATTTGACCCACAATTCTTTATGTGTAGTCATAAAAAAGCGCTGTAAAAACTGCTTTATCTAAATCGAAAGGAAAAGCAGGTTACGGGGCTGACGTCACAGCAGCTCTTGAGGTAAACAGACGGAAGTTTAGGGAGGAACAACTCACAAGTTGCCGTCGCTTCGGGCTCTGTAATCTGTGTTTCCTTTCGATTCAGATGCGACTACAGAGTTTTGAAGAACTGTGGGTCAAACATAAGGATTTTCATCTGCGATGAAGTTCATCCTTTTCTCCATCTTTATACCTTTGGTTTCCTCAGGTGAGACTCATATCGTTTAAACTATGAATTCTGTCAGCGAGGCCTTCCGTGTGTTCAACAAACATATAATCAGGAGATGTTTGTAATAGAATAGATTCGAATATAAAAATAATTTTTATAAAAATTCAATTAGTATTCATTTGGATAGCTGTAATTTGGTTTATAGCACTGTGGTGTTTGATAGCTTTTTGTCTTTGTTCAATATTTTTTTCAGAGATACACAAGTTCATCACCACATACACTGGAATAAGAGGCCAGACGGCTGCAGGAATCCCAGAGTTTTCTGCTGTGTCTTCACTGGATGGACATCAGATTGATTATTATGACAGTAACACAATGAAGTTGATTCCCAAACAGCACTGGATGGAGGAGTTTGTGTATAAAGAACAGTGGACAGAAGACCATAAGATCAGAAAACATGTGCAGCAGATCTACAAAAACAACATTCCTGTTCTGATGGAGCGATTCGGTCACTCGCATGGTGAGTTAAAATACATTATGCTACATTTTGCTTTTCCACTTTTTTATCTTTAGTTAGTGTGTAATGTTTCTGTTTAAGCATAAAAAAAAATCTGCAAGGTTACAAAGCTCAAAGTCCACTCCAAAGGGAGAAATGGACCCACTTTATATTAGGTGTCCTTAACTACTGTACTAACATTTTAATTAATAATTTGATACATTGCGCTTATTGTGTACATACATGTTTTTATATTGTACTTACATTTTAAAAAAATACCTTAATGTAATTACATCTGTAATTAATTTCTGTAGTTACATTTGTAATTACACAGTTGACACTTCCTTTACACCTAACCCTACCCTTAAACTTACCCATCCCACCACACCTGTCCCTAACTCTACCCTTAAACTCACCCATCCCACCACACCTGTCCCTAACCCTACCCTTAAACTTACCCATCCCACCACACCTGTCCCTAACCCTACCCTTAAACTGACCCATCCCACCACACCTGTCCCTAACTCTACCCTTAAACTAACCCATCCCATCACACCTGTCCCTAACCCTACCCTTAAACTTACCCATCCCACCACACCTGTCCCTAACTCTACCCTTAAACTCACCCATCCCACCACACCTGTCCCTAACTCTACCCTTAAACTGAACCCATCCCACCACACCTGTCCCTAACTCTACCCTTAAACTAACCCATCCCACCACACCTGTCCCTAACTCTACCCTTAAACTAACCCATCCCACCACACCTGTCCCTAACTCTACCCTTAAACTTACCCATCCCACCACACCTGTCCCTAACTCTACCCTTAAACTCACCCATCCCACCACACCTGTCCCTAACTCTACCCTTAAACTAACCCATCCCACCACACCTGTCCCTAACTCTACCCTTAAACTAACCCATCCCACCACACCTGTCCCTAACTCTACCCTTAAACTCACCCATCCCACCACACCTGTCCCTAACTCTACCCTTAAACTAACCCATCCCACCACACCTGTCCCTAACTCTACCCTTAAACTAACCCATCCCACCACACCTGTCCCTAACTCTACCCTTAAACTAACCCATCCCACCACACCTGTCCCTAACTCTACCCTTAAACTAACCCATCCCACCACACCTGTCCCTAACTCTACCCTTAAACTACCCATCCCACCACACCTGTCCCTAACCCTACCCTTAAACTTACCCATCCCACCACACCTGTCCCTAACTCTACCCTTAAACTCACCCATCCCACCACACCTGTCCCTAACTCTACCCTTAAACTCACCCATCCCACCACACCTGTCCCTAACCCTACCCTTAAACTTACCCATCCCACCACACCTGTCCCTAACTCTACCCTTAAACTAACCCATCCCACCACACCTGTCCCTAACTCTACCCTTAAACTCACCCATCCCACCACACCTGTCCCTAACTCTACCCTTAAACTAACCCATCCCACCACACCTGTCCCTAACTCTACCCTTAAACTAACCCATCCCACCACACCTGTCCCTAACCCTACCCTTAAACTAACCCATCCCACCACACCTGTCCCTAACCCTACCCGTATCCCACCTCAATATCAGCAAAGGTGTTTTGCAACAGAATATGAACACAGTAAGTACATCGTACTTATTTTTTTATGTAAGTACATAGTAGTTAAGGCCACCTAATATAAAGTGGGGCCGGAGATATTTTATTTAAAGGGGGCACACAGAGTTTCTGCTAGTCTCGTGTTAATCTGGAGTATCTCTAGAGTAGTGATCACACACACACACACACACACACACACACACACACACACACACACACACACACACACACACACACACACACACACACACACACACACACACACACATACAGTTTCTGCCAGTCTCATGTCAATATGGAGTATCTCTAGAGTAGTGTTGATCCTTCATATCTCTCAAGAGTCTTTAGTTTATCATATTTATAAAAGACAGATACACTGAACCGATTCTTTCTGAAAACAGCCGAGTCCGTGGAGGCGTGAAGTGGGCGGAGCTAACATTGCCAACAAAACACACACACTTGATGCAGTTTCAACTCATGACCGGGAACAGGGGCGATTCTAGGACTTTCATTTTAGGGGGGCTCAGCCCCCAGTGAGGGTATGAAAAAAATGCTGACACTTTATAGAGTCCAATTCTCACTATTAACTAGCTTATTAGCATGCATATTAGGATATTGGCTGTTTATTACTTATACTATTCTGCATTACCATATTGTACATCCCTTAAATGTACCCAGGAATGTAGGCAGGTTTATAATCACTGAGATCCCAAATGTCTCCCATGCTCAAGCCCCCCTAAAAAGGGCCTAGTGACGACCATGACCGGGAACACAAACTGCATCCACTGTTCCCTTAACGCTGGGTTATTTGGGAAGCTGAACAAGCTGATCTTGCCCTCACAGCAGAAACACACTTTAGGTGACATTGTTGATCTCGTGTCTAAAAACAAAATTACAGCACCGCCGACGGTATACGCTGACAATTATTTTTTTTTTTGGACAATTAAGCATGAAAACATATTCTAGTACATCCCAAAAACAAAATCAAGACAAATCAAAGTGTCAAAGTGTTACCTTGTGCATTAAAACAAAAAGGGTTTTTTTTCTCACCCCCTTTTCTTCTTCAGGTGTTCACACGTTTCAGAGGCAGTATGGATGTGTTTGGGATGATGAGACGGAAGAATCACATGGGTTTGATGAGTACATTTATGATAAAGAGTTGTTCATCTCACTGAGTGTGAAGGAGCGCAGATACACTGCACATGTTCCACAGGCAAAGCCCACAGTGATGGAGTGGAATAACGACCAAGAACGGCTTAGAACTCTGAAACGATACTACGAACACGAGTGTGTTTACTGGCTGAGGGATTTCTTGGAATTAAGGAAGGCGGGTTTCAAGAGGAAAGGTACCATGTCTTTGAGAACTTTACCTTGTTCAACAATTTTATTACAATGAGTCTAGGGCTGTCCCCAACTAACGATTTACATAGTCGAGTCAGAATTGTGTAACCTATAGTCGAATCATTCCTCATAACATTTTAAAGCCACAATGTACAGAACATCACACAAAGATGTAAAAGAAAATGCATAAAAACATTTTGGATCAGTAAACCTAATAAATATCTGCAGACAGGATTTGCAGTCGGCAAATCTCATTAAATTGACTAAATTTGCCCGTGCAAACGCTCTAAGAACAGCGCAACATCGACGCACCGAGAAAAACAATAAAAAATGATTGCAGACGCACTCGCTGTTATGAGTGATATCAACAGTAAAGGCCCGTCTGCTCTGCTGTTCTCACTGCAACCTCTCAGTCTGGTTTAATGTCAGATGGTTATCTTACATCTATCTTCACACAATACATACATACATAATTATTGTATTTTTGTGAAAAGGTTATTCATTTCTGAACTCATTGACAGAGTGCACTTTATTTTGTGACAAAGTATTTAATGAATGGTGTTAAAATGTTAGTTTTTTTCCAATGAATTATCAGTAGAATTTTCAAATAAAATATTTTCTTTTGAAAAAAAAAACAGATTTTTCCCATAAAAATCAAAAAAAAAATTTTTCCAAAAATAAGTCTGGAAAATGGGGGGAAAATGTCTTATATTCGGGTATTCACGGTAATTCTATATTCTAAGCAATATTGATATTTAATTAGATTTTTAGCTGTATTTCAATTAACTTTTTTTGTTAGTGATGATAATAGCCCTGGAACTAACTAATAACTTGTTATTATTTTTAGTAATGATTATTATTTATTCCAGCCTTATATTGCTGTTCCTGTATTATTGTATTTGAAAATGTTTTGTTTTTATTTTTAAGAACCTACGAAAGAGTACATGCTGGTGTTAGTGATGGGAGCCCTGGTTATTTGTGCTTTAGTAATAATGAAGCGTGTAAGTATGTTTACATTTTGTCACAGTTATGTTTAGTCTTCCTTTGTTTGATTTTTCCCGCCACTTCTTTGTTACCATGGTCATGTCATTATGAGTTTGTTTGGTTCAGCTGTGTTTAATTTCCTGCTTTTCTAATGTTCATTGTCCAGTCTCGTACAGGTTGTGTTTGCGTTGTCTGTCTTTATTGAGTACTACTTTGTGGAATATTATTAAATTACATTGGAATCTTTCATTTTCCTTAGTGTCGTAATCGGCAGCGATACCGTTACAAAAGCTGGTACAAATAAGAGGTACCTGGACTGGATCAACGAGGATTCAACGCAGTTTCTAAACTGCACAGAGACTTGCATGGATGATATGTTAATACCTGAAACCCTTCCCAGTCTCCATTTGCCTCTGCTGGAGGTGTGGATCCCCTCACCATCTCCAGAATCATCATGCCGTGACGTTGAGCCTCCAGCAACCTCCATCAGCGGGCGGAGCGAGTGGATTCTTTGGATCCACCTCCGGCCTCTGATCGTCTTGCTCCGTCTCAGCCTGTTGACCTTGCGGCTCCTCCAGACACCCCTCTGCCTTTCCTCATCCCAGCGGCTCCCCCTTGGTTTGTTGTCACACCACCTACACCTTCCGTTACTCTCTGTTCTTCCACCCCTACCCCTGCAGTGGGCTCCTCCTTCCCTCCGGACTCACACCGGCATCGTCTCAGTCCTCGGGTACTCCGATGCAGTCACTCTGCTTCATCGGCTCTCCATCTGTGCCCTGGGATCCATGGCTCCGCCTCCCTCCCTCGGCTCCTCCTCATCTCTGCCAGGCTCTGGGTCTGCGCCATCGGCCGACTACCATCGTGACCACCAGGGGATTGTGGTCATCCACTTGCCACCATCCCATCTCCACATCCTCGCCCGCCTCCAGAGCCCCCACCTTCCCTCCCATGTCTGCTGTTGAGGCGCGGCGTAATGTCACAGTTATGTTTAGTGTTCATGAACATTGAGTTTGTTTTCATTAGTCACTAGGGATGTAACGATTCACTCAACTCACGAAGCGATACGATTCACGATACTAACTTCATGATACGATTTTCTCACGACAAATTATAAAATGAAGGTGTCCTTCTATTTCTCAGAAAAAAATTCTGCATATTTCTTTGTACAATTCAAATATATATTTGATGTTAAACAATAACTCAATTGAAATTTTGGTAACACTTTAGAATAATGGTCATAAGTCAACATGATCTAATAATGAACTGCACTTATAAAGCGTTTATTAATGTTAATTTCAACATTTACTAATGCATTATTAAAGGTCAACTTTAGTTATGCACTGTGATCTAACATGAACAGCTGGATTTATATTAACTAACATTAACAAAGATGAACAAATACAGTAACATGTAACCCCTCCCGTTCGAACCGCCCGCTCCAAGCGGGACTCGAACCCGGGTCCGCCAGCATGAGAGTCGGACACTCTAACAAGGAGGCTAAAGGCTGCAACCCCTAGCGTCAGTCGCTAGAGCATCTCTTGAGATCAGGGGAGTGAGGTTTACTCGCACAGCGAATACTAGCTGGCCTCCGTTACAAACACATGTACTGTTCATGGTTAGATCATGTTAGTTAATGCATTAACTAATGTTAACTAATGACCATTATTCTAAAGTGTTACCGAAATTTTAAAACAAATCCTCAAAAAGTCCCTTCAAGGTGATTTTCAGGGGGATTTCTCCTTCAGTCATACTCGCGCTGGTCTTTCTCTTGATAAGGAAGAGCCTTGTATCTTTCGCTGTGAAAACACTGATGCTTGTGATCTCCATGGCCATCGCGAGTGGGGCTGCAAATCCACCGGTCAGTGTGGTTTGGTCTATAATCTTTTTATATACAGACGGAGATGACTGGAGCACTTCCGATTTGAATGTTTGACCGTGCGTGCACAGGTGCGCTGACTGCGCTCGTGCCAAACTTCCATATGAACTGAAAACATTCGCGTATTTCACTCTTCGCGCTAGTGTGCACGCACAGTTAACGCTAGATACAACTTGCCTGTTGCTATCGTGCCTGTAGTGTAAAGTGAGGTCACAGTGGTTTCAGCGTCCCTGCTGTTTAAAAGGTGAATCGCGATTCGTTTAAAGGGTTACTTCAGCGATTAGCATTAAGCTTTGTATCAGTAGAAACCCAGGAGTATATTCAAATTATCGCACTTTCCCCCCTCATATGACCCTGAGACGAGAGAATTATGTATTTTATTTCTGGAAAAATTCCTCCGATGACGCAAATATCATTTTGCATCATCGGAGGAGTTTTTGTCCAGAGGCTGAAGACTACAGCCAGCAGGAGGCGCTATTCCCACATGTTTTCAACATCACACTCACAGCACTCGGCTCAGGAGCTGTGGAGATTCATGTAAACGGAGCGGTGGAGACCAAAGTGAGTGTTTCAACTGTTCAAATGAACTTCCTATGAAAGTTAAGCTTCCAAAGACATGACCTGAACACGCGCCAGACTGATCACGCGCTGTGAATGCGGACGCGAATCCCGCGATTCCCTCCGCTCATGTGATGCGAATCCCGCGATTCCCTCCGCTCATGTGATGAATGTAATCCGATCCTGCTGCGTTTGTGCCGTGACACTCAATCGGCTCACTCACATTATATCGAACAGACACGTTCAGTTTTTAATTGTAGTGTCTCTAACTGAACTGATTTTATGAAAATGAATGCAGTGGGCAAGTGATCCAGTAGCAATGCCTAGAGTAGGACAGCGAAGCAGTGCATTCTGGGAATTGTAGTCTTTCATCCCCATGAGACAAAAATACATTTTCTGTGTCTCAGTCTAGAAGGCACCAAATTCAAAAATAATTTCACATTTCTACTACATTAATGACCCAGTTTAAATACAGATTCATCTTCCCAGCGCTGAAGTACCCCTTTAACATCTCAACCGATTTTAATCGTCACACATTTGTATCGATTTTCAACCGACTCCGACTGAATCGTTTCATCCCTATTAGTCACGTCAATTGTCTTTGTCAGATTTTTCCCACCACTCCTTTTTTTACCCTGGTCATGTCATTATGAGTTTATCATCCCCTTCTTAACTAAAGTTCCTGTTTTTCTAATGTTCATTGTCCGCTCTCGTACACGTGTGGTTGTGTTTGTGTTGTCTATCTTTATTGAGTACTGCTTTGTGGAATATTATTAAATTATATTGGAACCTTATATCTTCGTCTTCGTGCCTTCATCTGCAGAGCAACCGTTACACTGATGGGTATGTCCTCAGCATGGGTATGTTTTACACACATTTGAATATGTTTGGTAGATTAGGTGGAAATTAGGTAGAAAGTCCTGTAAGGTGGAATTAAATAGAGCCACTATAACTACTGGAATTAATGAATTAGATTAAACTGCAATGCCTCATCTTCAGGGAGATACAATTTGGAATGATACTGTAAAGTGTATTTTTTATTATGATTGGACAGTTAGTTGTCATGATGCGAGGTTGGAGAGAGAGAGAGAGGGGGACGGGATCGGGAAAGGTCCAAAAGCCGGGAGTCGAACTTCTGGACGCCCGAAGCGCAAATGTGCAATACACTCACCTAAAGGATTATTAGGAACACCATACTAATACTGTGTTTGAAAAACATCCCCCCCGAGTCAGTGTTTACAAATGAGCGGAAGGAGGATTAAAAATCTTCCGACATCGTTGTTTTACCTTTTAACTCCTTCTTTTGTAAACAGCGTTTGACTGAGTATGTGCACGTTCAACAACGACTCGTGCTTCCGCCTATGATAAGCGTGACCTTTTCAACGTAACTGTGTATCACGTGATGTCAGGAACACACATCACAGAACGGAGCAAGGCGAACATCTGTGCTTATAAAACTTAAACTTTTGATTAAAAAAAAAAAAAAGATAGATCGTTTTGTTAGATGAGACCCTTATTCATCGTCTGGTATGGTTTAAAGCCCTTTGAAGCTGCACTGAAACTGTCATTCAGACCGTGAGTCTTTTGGGGTCCATTGAGTCTATTATAAGGAGAAAAATCCTGGAATGTTTTCCTCAAAAACCTTAATTTATTTTCGACTGAAGAAAGAAAGACATGGACATCTTGGATGACATGGGGGTGAGTGAATCATCAGCAAAAGTTTATTTAAAAGTGAACTAATCCTTTAAACTGTTCAATAGAAGGCATCTCTTGAAATCGTTTTTATTATTATCCCGCCATTGGAGTCTATGGCAGCCCATAGGACCGTTTGCGGGAAAGGCGTACGTCACTGCCATGTAATACGA
Organism: Gobiocypris rarus; assembly: GCA_023029165.1. Taxonomy (NCBI): domain Eukaryota; kingdom Metazoa; phylum Chordata; class Actinopteri; order Cypriniformes; family Gobionidae; genus Gobiocypris; species Gobiocypris rarus. The sequence goes on from CM040929.1 coordinate 11,077,789, forward strand.
TTGGTTCAATTATTGATTTGAAATGTTTGAGCCAGATTTGGATTGGGAGTTCATTCACGGCCAGAGTAAAGTTACCAGTTGGAGTTATTTTCAGGCCGAGGTAAGTGTGTGTTTTAGTGCTTTCAATGGTTCAGTGTGAATGTGTGTGTTGGTCCCTGAGATCTGGGACTCTAGTTTTGTGGAGGTTGAGGGTCAGGGCCCAGGACTGACGGTAATCCTCCAGCAGATCCAGGCTCTCCTGAAGCCTCTCTTTAGTGGGAGTCAGGAGAACCAGGTCACTTGATTTCTGTGTCATGTGAGACCTTGAATGGGAGGATGTTGTAATATATTGGCCAATCGGTTGATGTAAATGTTGAAGAGGGTGGGGCTTATACTGAAGCCACGCCCCTGGGAGTAAAATTGGCACATTGGTTGGCCGTGTGCATTGATTTCATCAATCCATACACTTTTCCCTTTCTTCCACAGTCAGAAAGTTTTAGGTATACTCCTTCATGACGGATTGAGCCAAATGCTTTCTTGAAATCAACAAAACAAGCAAATATTTGCCTTTTGTTTTGATGTACATATTTATCAATTAGCGTTTGTGGTGTAAAAATGCGATCAGATGGGCAACATTTTGGGAGAAAGCCAACTTGACATTTACACAAGGCGTTGTGCTTCATAAGGTCATTTTTTGGTGTAGCGGCTGGATCAATCAGACACAATTATTCCTTATATTTAATGAATAATGCAGTAAATCTCCTCTCCCAACAACAAAACTCGGAGCCGAGGTGTTTGTGACAACCCCAGAACAGGCAAAGATAAGACGCTTTATGACACAGGCCTTCTCTCCGTTCATTCATAGACAAACCTTACGGATGAACATGCATATCCCCATTGTGTGTACTGTTACTGTTTTGTATATTGTCCTTGTGTATTCCTATCCTTGTGTAATTGGTGGATATCACTTCCTCATAGCATGTATTGTATGCTTGTTATATTAATAAATCAGTTTGATTTCAGCGTCACCACCATCAAGACGTTCTCCTGAGACTGCATTCACACACTCGTTCATCGGCTAAGGCATTGCGAGTATATCGTACATTTATCGGACTAAAGAGAGGTTTTGTCACAGGGTGTTTAGGTGTTGGTTCATGTTTTAAGGTCACAGTCATGTGTTGTCATGCACTTCCATGTTTTTCACGTGATCCTGCCATGTGCTCCCTGGTCTTGTGTTCTGTTGTGTCATGTTGTCATTGGTTGATTAGTTATCATTGTTCACAGGTGTGTCTTGTCCTCAGTCTGTGTATTTAAGCCCTCATGTTTGCCATGTGTCTTTGTCTGTTATTGAACGTTGTGATCCTCTGTCGGTGAGTTCCAAGTCCAAGTCCAAGTCCAAGTCCAAGTCCAAGTCCAAGTCCAAGTCCAAGTCCAAGTCCAAGTCCAAGTCTTTTATGTTTTGGATGTCGAATCTCTTCAATAAACTGCACTTGGGTTCTCACAACTTGCCTCCAGTGGATCAGTGTTACAGGTTTGTGTCTGACGTGTCTGATGTGTGGTTACGTTTCCACAGCTTTCAGTTTCAGTCACTTTCACTTTCCCTTTGACCCACTTATGTGTGATTGTGTGTATGTGTAAGTTTAGATTAACTAAATCACAAACACATAAAGACTAAAGTCCCCTTCTAGTCAATGAGTTTATCCCTTAAAACTCATCTTTGATCACCAAAATAACAAATTACATATAACATTTTTCTTCTGTCTTAAAGGATTAGTTAATTTCAGGATGAACATTTCCTGATAATTTACTCACCCCCATGTCATCCAAGATGTGCATGTCTTTCTTCAGTTGAAAAGAAATTAAGTTTTTGAGGGAAAACATTCCTGGATTTTTCTCCATATAGTGGACTTCAACGGGAATCAATGTTTGGAAGGTACGGATTGCAGCTTCAAAGGGCTCTGCACGATCCCAGCCGAGGAATAATTGTCTTATCTAGCCAAACTATCTGCCATTTTCTAAAAAAATATAAACATTTAAATGCATCTTCACTTATATCGACGACTTCACACATTACACAATCACGTTGGAAAGGTCATGCGTGACGTTTGTCTGTGTACTCCGGTTCAAAAGGGTTGGGTATGGCGAAAAACTCTCATTCTCAAAAATCAAAGATCGAATTTTCTCCTCCAGACTTCAAAATCGTCTGAAATCATAGTTTTACCTTTTTTTGTAAAGGGCGTTTGACGTAGTCTTTGCATGTTCGCTGTGTAAACACTGGGTTGGTACTTCCGCCTACGTGCCGTGCATGACCTTTCCAGTGTGACTATATAATGCGGGAAGTCGTGGACACTAGTGCAAGATGAGGATTTGTTTAAAAAGTATATTATTACTTTAAATGACTGAAGAAGGTTTGGTTTGATAGGACCATTATCCCTCTGATGGGATCCTGTCAAGCTCTTTGAAGCTGCAGTTTTGACCTTCCACCCATTGGTTGCCGTTGAAGTCCACTATATGGAGAAAAATCCTGGAATGTTTTCCTCAAAAACCTTAATTTCTTTTCGACTGAAGAAAGATAGACATGAGGAACATATTGGATGACATGGGGGCGAGAAAATGATCAAAAACATGTAATTCTGAAGTGAACTAATCCTTTAATATAGCTTGAATGTAACCCTACACACTTACTTCATTTAGTATACTATAAATATACTAGTGAGCCCCGCCTCCACTCACTTGCTTGATACAATTAATACAACAATAATTATTATGATTATCCTTTTGCTTGACTTCGTTGTAACGTTCAGCCAAATTGGTTGGGATACAATATTTAAAATGGGGTCCGATTTTACTGTGTGAGATCTTTAGGTGTTGCAAGGATCTGTACACAATTCGGAAGCTGAAAATATCCCAGTTCTTGTATGGCCAGCATACTGACCGGACATGTAACCTGTTGAGCATGTCTCTGGATCGGCGTATACGACAGCGTGTTCCAGTTCCTGCCAATATCCAGTCACTTCGCACAGCCATTGAAGAGGAGTGGACCAATCAACAACCTGATCAACTCAATGCGAAGGAGATGTGATCCCCCAATAGAGTAAAACTGCACATTATGTGGCCTTTTATTGTGTCCAGCATAAGGCACACCTGTGCAATAATCATGCTGTCTAATCAGCATCTTGATATGCCACACCTATGAGGTGGACAGATTATCTCGGCAAAGGAGAAGTGCTCACTAACACAGATTTAGACAGATTTGTGAACAATATTTGAGAGAAATAGGCCTTTTGTGTATATAGAAAGTCTTAGATCTTTGAGTTCAGCTCATGAAAAATGGGGCAAAAACAAAAGTGTTGCGTTTGTAAATTGTATTTTGTAAAAAAAAAATTTCACAGGCAAAAACGTTTGTCATTTTGGTGATCAAATGTGAGTTTTAAGGGTTAAATTGACTGCAGGGGGACATTAACTCATTCCCCGCCATTGACAGACATTTCTGGCTTTCCGTGTTTCCACTGTTATACAGTAGGGGGCGCTATTACACATCTCCTGAACAAGTACAGAATCTCCTGATCAAAACACATGCAAAGAAGAAGAAGAAACAAGCGATATCATATGTAATCGTGTAAAATAATGTTGAAACAGCATATAAATCAAAACTGCCTAATGTTAGTATGTAAAATATCCACCCTGGACGATCTCTGGGTCTGTGAAGCTTTGAGGTGTCCATCTATTCAATCAGTGTTTGGTCAACTTTCTGAATCCCATCCGGATATACCGTTTGACAAACACAAAATTCTCTCAGCTTTCTGCTCATATTGTTAAAATGTTGTGTGTTGTAGTTTCCTGAGGTGTGGCTGGTTAAAGCTGGTTCTGCTCCACCTGAGGCTTGTCTGGTTGGTCCTGTTTACAGCGACATCTTTAACGCTCTAGAAGAATATGTTCAAGATTCTTATAAATGTGGGCGTGATCATATATGGCGCTTTTCCACTACACAGTACCAGCTCGACTCGACTCGCCTTTGTTTGGTTTTCCACTATATAAAAGTTGTACCTGTTCCTGCTTCCAGGTACTTTTTTTCGTACCACCTCGGAAAACAGAGCGAAAAGCGAGCCGATTTGAGCTGGTACTGGTAATGGAAAAGCACCAATAGAGAGTCAAGTAGACATTAGAGAGAGAAGAGATGCAACAATGTCTAATATTGGGGAAATAATGTATAAATAATTTTTAACATTCAATCATGGATAGCTGCTCTAGTAGAGCCTAAAACTCATTTTAAAAGAGCATAATATGAATCGGAAGTGCAAAATAAGGTGGATAAAGTGATTTCATGCTACCTTCATGTTTTTTGGAGCATGAATATTTTGAAAAAAGCTTCCTCCAAATGTCCGTATTGAGACTTTATCTAGGGCATCAGTGACGTCTGTACTATCTGCAGCTTCCTTTAGTAAGCCCTTCTTCCTGTTGATTCAGATGCGGTGAAGACTGAAGAGTTTTCACACGGCCCTTCAGAGACTACACATAAAGAAGTGTGGATATTCATCTGCAATGAAGTTCATCATTTTCATCATCATCTACGTACCTTTGGTTTCCTCAGGTGAGACTCATTTTATAACGTAATTTAAGCGATGAATTCTCTGTCAGCGAGGCCTTCGTCTACTTCCATGTGTTCAAATCAGCTCTGTTATTATTTTATTTTTAGTTTATATTTTCATGTTATTTATTTTAAATAATTTTTGTAATTTTGTTATGTGCTTGTTGCTTTATTAAAAGAAAAAAAGGGCTCATAACACACACAGTTTCTGCAAGTCTCATGTTAATCTGGAGTATCTATAGAGTAGTGATCACACACACACACACACACACACACACACACACACACACACACACACACACACACACACACACACACACACTACCCATCACAGGAGACATGCTGCATTTTTACATTTTCAAAAAACATCACTTAGTGTGACTTATAAGATGTTTTCCTCATGGGGACCAAAAAATGTCCCCACAAGGACAAGGATTTTGGATATTGCCATCTTTGTGGGGACATTTTGTCCCCATACCGTAGGGATTACCAGGACGCACACACACACACACACGCACACTCACAAACAAACTCACACACACACACACACACACTTCTTTAGTGACATTGCTGATCTTGTGTCTAAAAATGCACTCTTGCTCTCGCTCTTGCTCTGGTTGATGTGTGTGTGTGTGTGTGTGTGTGTGTGTGTGTGTGTGTGTGTCTGTGTGTACTCATCCGGGAGAAGTGCCCATACAAGGAATTCCCCCCTTTATGACATCATATCGGGCCATACCAACACTTTCAGAAACTTGTCTGAATCCCGAAGGAGTGTATATTTGGCACAGAAATACTGTCACAACTTTTTTTTTTAGAAATGTTGTCCATGTTAATCATGAGAATCAACTCTTTATCAGTGTTAATAAGGCAGAATGCAGGACATAGCATTAGCATTAGCATTTTCAGTTAAAAATGTAGTGCTTGAACTTGTTTGTAGTTTATTGCCAGCGCAGATTTTCATTTAGTCAAAGTTTTTCAACAAATGTCAACATAGTATTCATTTCATCTTTATTTCAGTCAACAGAAATGTTTTTTTAATAGTATTAGTAGTTGAGCTGACTGAAAACCATGAGGTGTTTTTTATCTGATTCGGTGCTCGCTGTTTCCACTGTGGTTTGAAAAGAAGCTTCTTCCTTTTTCTTTTTCTTTTTTTTGCACTGAAATGCACAAGAACTCAATCGGTTCAGTGTCTTCAAATGATGTGTATGTGTCTCAGAAAGGCAAAACTATACTAAGACAGAGAATAGTCCTGTATAAATGACTAAGTTATGCACATTTTTGTGCTAATTAACCTGTTAACTGTGTTGTTTGTTCAGGGTTTCACCGCTTCATCACCACATACACTGGCATACATGACCAAGCGGCTGCAGGAATCCCAGAGTTTTCTGCTGTATCTTCACTGGATAGAAAACAGATTGATTATTATGACAGTAACACAATGAAGCTGATTCCCAAACAGCACTGGATGGAGGAGTTTGCATCTAAAGAAGAGTGGAAGAACTACAGTAAGATCAGAGAACAAGTTCAGCAGATCTACAAACTCAACATTGATGATCTAATGGAGCGATTCAATCAGACACATGGTGAGTTAAAATGCTGTATGCTACATGTTAAAAGATGACCTTGTACATTAATAAAAGAGCAGATCTTATGGCACCCCCTTTTCTCCTCAGGTGTTCACACGTATCAGAGGATGTATGGATGTGATTATGATGATGAAACTGGACACTCAGATGGGTTTGATCAGTACGGTTATGATGGAGAGGACTTCATCTCACTGGACCTGAAGGAGAGCAGATACATCACACATGTACAACAGGGATTTCCCACAGTTAAGAAGTGGAATAACGACACAGCAAAGCTTGAATTTCTGAAACAATACTACGAACATCAGTGTGTTTACTGGCTGAAGGAGCTCCTGAAATTAAGTAAAGCAGATTCAAAGATAACAGGTATCTCGTTGTTCAGAAATTAGCTTTTTTCAAAAAGTATAGATCGATTTTTTTTTTCACCGAGTAGGATTATGATTTTGCTGCATCATCAAATTATTATCATTGAACATTGGATAAATGTGATATTGTTTCAACCTTTTTCATGCTATAGGCGATATGCTGATGGTTTTAGATATATGTAACCCATGCTGGCAAAAGGAGTCGGATGCTCAAGGGCTAATTTTGAGCTACAGGCAAAACAAGTGAAATATTTAAAATTTGAGGTTTTCACAAAAAATTGTTCATTAAGCCCTCGTCTAGCGATCCCAATGCTCCAAATAGCAATTAAACAGCATAGCATTCCAACTTTGTAAATATGCATAGTGAACTCTCGATGGCATGAGTCTGAACCAATGAAATGTGATTTTTTAACTAATGCTGATGTAAACAGTGTGATTTCACACGCTAACTGACAGATCTGAACCATGTGCACAAAGACGCCTCAGACAGCGTGTGATCCCGATATACACACATACTCAGAATTACAGTGTTTCAAAATATCTGTCTTGGCGAGTATTCACGCAAACATTATCTGTTGTGTCTTAAGTGAATGTTTGATTAAAGGGTTAGCTTAATGCTAATCGCTGAAGTTTGTATCAGTAGAAACCGGAGTATATTCAAATTATCGTACTTTCCCCTCATATGACCTAAGACGAGAGAATTATGTATTTTATTTCTGGAAAAAATTCCTCCGATGATGCAAATATCATCATTTTGCGTTATCGGAGGAGTTTTTGTCCAGAGGCTGAAGACTACAGCCAGCAGGAGGCGCTGTTTCCACATGTTTTCAACATCACACTCACAGCACTCGGCTCGAGCTGCGGAGATTCATGTAAACGGAGCGGTGGAGACCAAAGTGAGTGTTTTAACTTTTAAATGAACTTCCTATGAAAGTTAAAGGAATAGTTCACTTTTAAAAAAACTTTTGCTGATAATTTACTCACCCCATGTCATCCAAGATGTCCATGTCTTTCTTTCTTCAGTCGAAAGAAATTAAGGTTTTTGATGCAAACATTTCTCCTTATAATGGAGGCAATGGACCCCAAACAGTTACAGGTCCGAATGACAGTTTCAGTGCAGCTTCAAAGGGCTTTAAACCACACCAGACGATGAATAAGGGTCTTATCTGGCCAAGCGATCAGTTTCTGAGAGAAACCGAGCAGTATTTATGCTATTATTTGACCTCTTATTAGATGAGCGTGATCATCTCGGAGCTCCACCATAACTTCCGACAAGTGAGGTCAAATCTGGCGTGGTCGCCATAGATGTATCACGTAGATGCCTCATTCTGCTGCTGATCCGTGCAGGCGTTAATGGGGCATCTGTTGTATGTGTGACCACGCTCGTATTATTCCCTCATATGGCCGAATTATAGCGAAAGCTCGAACATGATCGCTTCGTCTATAAAGTACTGCTGCGAAAAGAAAGACATGGACATCTTGGATGACATGGGGGTGAGTAAATTATCAGCAAAAGTTTTTTTAAAAGTGAACTAATCCTTTAAGCTTCCAAAGACATGATTTGAAAATGCGCCAGACTGATCACGTGCTGTGAATGCGGCGCGAAGATCCGTGATTACCTCCCAGCTCATGTGATGCGAATCCCGCTTACCTCAGCTCATGTGATGCGAATCCCGCGATTACCTCAGCTCATGTGATGCGAATCCCGTGATTACCTCAGCTCATGTGATGCGAATCCCGCGATTACCTCAGCTCATGTGATGCGAATCCCGTGATTACCTCAGCTCATGTGATGTGAATCCGTGATTACCTCAGCTCATGTGATGCGAATCCCGCGATTACCTCAGCTCATGTGATGCGAATCCGCGATTACCTCAGCTCATGTGATGCGAATCCCGTGATTACCTCAGCTCATGTGATGCGAATCCGTGATTACCTCAGCTCATGTGATGCAAATCCGCGATTACCTCCGCTCATGTGATGCGAATCCCGCGATTACCTCAGCTCATGTGATGTGAATCCCGCGATTACCTCCGCTCATGTGATGCGAATCGCGATTACCTCAGCTCATGTGATGCGAATCCCGCGATTACCTCAGCTCATGTGATGCGAATCGCGATTACCTCAGCTCATGTGATGCGAATCCGCGATTACCTCAGCTCATGTGATGCGAATCCGTGATTACCTCAGCTCATGTGATGCGAATCGCGATTACCTCAGCTCATGTGATGCGAATCCCGTTATTACCTCAGCTCATGTGATGCGAATCCCGATTACCTCAGCTCATGTGATGCGAATCCCGTTGTTACCTCAGCTCATGTGATGCGAATCCCGCGATTACCTCAGCTCATTTGATGCGAATCCAGCGATTACCTCAGCTCATCTGATGCAAATCGCGTTTACCTCAGCTCATCTGATGCAAATCCGCGATTACCTCAGCTCATGTGATGCAAATCCGCGATTACCTCAGCTCATGTGATGCGAATCCGCGATTACCTCAGCTCATGTGATGCAAATCCGCGATTACCTCAGCTCATGTGATGCGAATCGCGATTACCTCAGCTCATGTGATGCGAATCCCGCGATTACCTCAGCTCATGTGATGCGAATCCCGATTACCTCAGCTCATGTGATGCGAATCCGCGATTACCTCAGCTCATGTGATGCGAATCCCGCGATTACCTCAGCTCATGTGATGCGAATCCGCGATTACCTCAGCTCATGTGATGCGAATCCGTGATTACCTCAGCTCATGTGATGCGAATCCGCGATTACCTCCGCTCATGTGATGCGAATCCCGCGATTACCTCCGCTCATGTGATGCGAATCCGCGATTACCTCAGCTCATGTGATGCGAATCCCGCGATTACCTCCGCTCATGTGATGCGAATCCGCGATTACCTCAGCTCATGTGATGCGAATCCGCGATTACCTCAGCTCATGTGATGCGAATCCGCGATTACCTCAGCTCATGTGATGCGAATCCCGCGATTACCTCAGCTCATGTGATGCGAATCCCGTGATTACCTCAGCTCATGTGATGCGAATCCCGTGATTACCTCAGCTCATGTGATGCGAATCCGCGATTACCTCAGCTCATGTGATGCGAATCCCGCGATTACCTCAGCTCATGTGATGCGAATCCCGTGATTACCTCAGCTCATGTGATGCGAATCCCGCGATTACCTCAGCTCATGTGATGCAAATCCAGCGATTACCTCAGCTCATGTGATGCGAATCCCGTTATTACCTCAGCTCATGTGATGCGAATCCGCGATTACCTCAGCTCATTTGATGCGAATCCAGCGATTACCTCAGCTCATCTGATGCAAATCCGCGATTACCTCAGCTCATGTGATGCAAATCCCGCGATTACCTCAGCTCATGTGATGCGAATCCGCGATTACCTCAGCTCATGTGATGCGAATCCGCGATTACCTCAGCTCATGTGATGCGAATCCCGCAATTACCTCAGCTCATGTGATGCGAATCGCGATTACCTCAGCTCATGTGATGCGAATCCGCGATTACCTCAGCTCATGTGATGCGAATCGCGATTACCTCAGCTCATGTGATGCGAATCCACGATTACCTCAGCTCATGTGATGCGAATCCGCGATTACCTCAGCTCATGTGATGCGAATCCCGTGATTACCTCAGCTCATGTGATGCGAATCCCGCGATTACCTCAGCTCATGTGATGCGAATCCCGCGATTACCTCAGCTCATGTGATGCGAATCCCGCGATTACCTCAGCTCATGTGATGCGAATCCCGCGATTACCTCAGCTCATGTGATGCGAATCGCGATTACCTCAGCTCATGTGATGCGAATCCGCTATGACCTCAGCTCATGTGATGTGAATCCCATGATTACCTCAGCTCATGTGATGTGAATCGCGATTACCTCAGCTCATGTGATGCGAATCCGCGATTACCTCAGCTCATGTGATGCGAATCCCGCGATTACACTCAGCTCATGTGATGCGAATCGCGATTACCTCAGCTCATGTGATGTGAATCCCATGATTACCTCAGCTCATGTGATGTGAATCGCGATTACCTCAGCTCATGTGATGCGAATCCGCGATTACCTCAGCTCATGTGATGCGAATCCGCTATTACCTCAGCTCATGTGATGTGAATCCCATGATTACCTCAGCTCATGTGATGTGAATCGCGATTACCTCAGCTCATGTGATGCGAATCCGCGATTACATCAGCTCATGTGATGCATCCCTGCGATTACCTCAGCTCATGTGATGCGAATCCGCGATTACCTCAGCTCATGTGATGCGAATCCCTGCGATTACCTCAGCTCATTTGATGCGAATCCCTGCGATTACCTCAGCTCATGTGATGCGAATCCCTGCGATTACCTCAGCTCATGTGATGCGAATCCCGCGTTACCTCAGCTCATGTGATGCGAATCCCGCGATTACCTCAGCTCATGTGATCACGAATTACCTCAGCTCATGTGATGCGAATCGCGATTACCTCAGCTCATGTGATGCGAATCCCGCGATTACCTCAGCTCATGTGATGCGAATCCGCGTTTACCTCAGCTCATGTGATGCGAATCGCGATTACCTCAGCTCATGTGATGCGAATCCCACGATTACCTCAGCTCATGTGATGCGAATCCCGCGATTACCTCAGCTCATGTGATGCGAATCCCGTGATTACCTCAGCTCATGTGATGCGAATCCGCGATTACCTCAGCTCATGTGATGCGAATCCGCGATTACCTCAGCTCATGTGATGCGAATCCCGCGATTACCTCCGCTCATGTGATGCGAATCCCGCGATTACCTCAGCTCATGTGATGCGAATCCCGTTGTTACCTCAGCTCATGTGATGCGAATCCGCGCTTACCTCAGCTCATGTGATCACGAATCCGCGATTACCTCAGCTCATGTGATGCGAATCCGTGATTACCTCAGCTCATGTGATGCGAATCCGCGACACTCAGCTCATGTGATGCGAATCCCGCGATTACCTCAGCTCATGTGATCACGAATCCCGCGATTACCTCCGCTCATGTGATGAATGTAATCCGATCCTGCTGCGTTTGTGCCGTGACACTCAATCGGCTCACTCACATTATATCGAAACATCTGATGTGTAACATTATATTAGATCTGTGTGGTACAGAAGGTCTTAATATATAGATTGTCTGTTGAAAAAAGTTGAATGTATATTTTCCCTATAGATATTTGGTTTTGATTTGGTGTGTGCCAAATGTGGTGTTATTACATAAGGTATGGTTGCAAAGTGATTTTTCTCAAAATTGACTCTATCGGCTTCAAACAAGTCTAGCTCAGTAATTTTTGGTCCGATTCAAACCAATTACACATTATTTTGAAGGTTTTTTATAGTAGAAAATGTGAAAATAATGTTGGAAATGTGCTCATTGCGACTCATTTTGCCAGCATGGGTCACATAAAATCAGCAGGTGATACATCGGTGCATCTCTAATAATGATTGAATTGGTGTTTGTCTCTGTTTTCTCATGGTTGCTTCATTAAAACAAAAGTTTTAAGCATGAATGATCTGATATGAAGTATTAAATATTTCCCTCATGTTTCTCTCAATCTTTTTTTAGCTCCTGAAGTGTTTTTGTTACAGAAGGATCCCTACTCTCCAGTAACGTGTCTTGCCACAGGTTTCCACCCATCAGAAGTGAGTATCACCTGGTTAAGAAATGGACAGGAGCACCATGAGGATGTGGATCTTGGAGAGCTACTGCCAAATGAGGACGGGACCTTCCAGAAGACGTCTACCCTTAAATTATTTCCATACGAATGGAAGCAGAACCAGTACGCTTGTGTGGTGGAGCACCCGGGAAAAACCTTCCGGAAGACTCTGACTGTTGATGAGATCAATAGTAAGTTAATAGTGCAGTATAGTGTTTTTAATGGTTTTGCTTTTTTAATTCATAGTTTTCACCTGACATCACACTCTTATAGGACTGCTCACCTGGTAGACAAAACAAAGCTTTCCTTCCCTCGCCAGTTTGCACCAAGTACTAATGAAGGAAGACAGTGAGATTAAAAATTATATTCAATATACACCTTATTTATATTGCATACTATATACAGGTGAGCAGATGAGCACAGAATATGAGTAACAACGGATCCTTAAGTGTTTTTTCATAGAAAACCATAATAGAGAAAACCATGTAGCTCGTTGCATGCTGTATATAGTATGCATCATCAATAAGGTTGATACTGAATCTGTTAATATCACTGTTTTAGTAAAGGCACTTTATTTCTACTTCCCACTGTTTTTACAAAGATACCACTGATCTACCAACATTTGAGTAGTTATCATCACAGTGCACTATGCACACGTTTGTTCTAATGAATATAATGAGCTGGAATAACTTAAACCTAGTTCAGTTACTGTAGGTGCCAATGCAACATTTGTTACTTTTATTTAGTTTGTTTTTAATCTAATATTTATATTGTATTTATTTGATATATTTAAATTTACAATATTTTGTTTTTGTTTTTTAAGGACGTACAAAAACATACATGTACTTCTGTGTGTGATGGGAGTACTGTAGTCCGTATGAAGCAAGTAAGTGGATGCTTACATGTCTTTTTTTCTGATCTTTCTCTGAACTGCTCTAATTTCTCATTTTAGTAGCTTCATCAGCTGTAGTATGTTGTGAATGTACGGAGCACTTAAAGGGACATGGATATAGGAAAACATATGGAAAAATGACGTCAATTATGTTGTGTTTTTTTGCAATTATTTATCATTTCTCCAAGAAACTTTGTGTTTGGTCACACAACTTTGGCATTCCCTGAGAAACTTTGTGTTCGGTCACACAACTTTGGCTTTCCCTGAGAAACTTTGTGTTCGGTCACACAACTTTGGCTTTCCCTGAGAAACTTTGTGTTCAGTCACAAAACTTTGGCGTTCCTCTGAGAAACTTTGTGTTTGGTCTCAAAACTTTGGCGTTCCTCTGAGAAACTTTGTGTTCGGTCACAAAACTTTGGCTTTCCCTGAGAAACTTTGTGTTCAGTCACAAAACTCATGGCGTTCCTCTGAGAAACTTTGTGTTCGGTCACAAAACTTTGGCTTTCCCTGAGAAACTTTGTGTTCGGTCACAAAACTTTGGCGTTCCTCTGAGAAACTTTGTGTTCGGTCACAAAACTTTGGCGTTCCTCTGAGAAACTTTGTGTTTGGTTTCAAAACTTTGGCTTTCCTGAGAAACTTTGTGTCGGTCTCAAAACTTTGGCGTTCCTCTGAGAAACTTTGTGTTCGGTCTCAAAACTTTGGCGTTCCTCTGAGAAACTTTGTGTTCGGTCTCAAAACTTTGGCGTTCCTCTGAGAAACTTTGTGTTCAGTCTCAAAACTTTATGCCTCTGAGAAACTTTGTGTTCGGTCACAAAACTTTGGCGTTCCTCTGAGAAACTTTGTGTTCAGTCACAAAACTTTGGCGTTCCTCTGAGAAACTTTGTGTTCGGTCACAAAACTTTGGCGTTCCTCTGAGAAACTTTGTGTTCGGTCACAAAACTTTGGCTTTCCCTGAGAAACTTTGTGTTCGGTCACAAAACTTTGGCGTTCCTCTGAGAAACTTTGTGTTCGGTCACAAAACTTTGGCATTCCCTGAGAAACTTTGTGTTCGGGTCTCAAAACTTTATGCTCCTCTGAGAAACGTTGTGTTCGTTCTCTAAACTTTGGCGTTCCTCTGAGAAACTTTGTGTTCGGTCTCAAAACTTTGGCGTTCCTCTGAGAAACTTTGTGTTCGGTCACAAAACTTTGGCGTTCCTCTGAGAAACTTTGTGTTCGGTTTCAAAACTTTGGCTTTCCTCTGAGAAACTTTGTGTTCGGTCACAAAACTTTGGCGTTCCTCTGAGAAACTTTGTGTTCGGTCACAAAACTTTGGCGTTCCTCTGAGAAACTTTGTGTTCGGTCACACAACTTTGGCATTCCCTGAGAAACTTTGTGTTCGGTCACAAAACTTTGGCTTTCCCTGAGAAACTTTGTGTTCGGTCTCAAAACTTTGGCGTTCCTCTGAGAAACTTTGTGTTCAGTCACAAAACTTTGGCGTTCCTCTGAGAAACTTTTTGTTCAGTCACAAAACTTTGGCATTCCTCTGAGAAACTTTGTGTTCGGTCACACAACTTTGGCGTTCCTCTGAGAAACTTTGTGTTCGGTCACAAAACTTTGGCGTTCCTCTGAGAAACTTTGTGTTCGGTCACAAAACTTTGGCGTTCCCTGAGAAACTTTGTGTTCGGTCACAAAACTTTGGCGTTCCTCTGAGAAACTTTGTGTTCGGTTTCAAAACTTTGGCGTTCCTCTGAGAAACTTTGTGTTCGGTCACAAAACTTTGGCGTTCCTCTGAGAAACTTTGTGTTCGGTCACAAAACTTTGGCGTTCCTCTGAGAAACGTTGTGTTCGGTCAAAAAACTTTGGCGTTCCTCTGAGAAACTTTGTGTTCGGTCACAAAACTTTGGCGTTCCTCGGAGAAACTTTGTGTTCGGTTGCAAAACTTTGGCGTTCCTCTGAGAAACTTTGTGTTCGGTCACAAAACTTTGGCGTTCCTCTGAGAAACTTTGTGTTTGGTTGCAAAACTTTGGCGTTCCTCTGAGAAACTTTGTGTTCGGTCACAAAACTTTGGCGTTCCTCTGAGAAACGTTGTGTTCGGTCAAAAAACTTTGGCGTTCCTCTGAGAAACATTGCATTCTCTTGTGAAATTTTTCTGTTCCTCAAGAAACTCAAAAGTTTTGCGAGTGAACACAAAGTTTCTTGGGGGGAACGCAAAAAATTTGCAAGCGAACACAAAATATATATTTTTTTCCTATCTCATGTTTTTTTCCCCATCACAATGTCCCTTTAGGGCTCCATAAGAACGTCCTGAGCAATGACACAAGCATTAATTTGGATTTACAGACACAATTCCAGTAAGATGGAATTAAATAGAGCCAATATTTCGCTTTTGTTGAAAATCCCTATTACAACTGGAAATGATTCCGAACTACTGAATTACATTAAACTGCAAAGCCTCATCTTCAGTAGCCATTACTTCAGCTACATTTCTTGCTGATAAACAACTTTTGAATGCTAGTGTTAACTTGTTCCAAAATGTCTTCAAACGTCAAGAAATTAGACATTTGTTAATAATTTACTGATTTGATGCAACTGACAGTAGTTCACGAATTTGAGTGTATGCTTTAAAAGCTATATTTAAAAAAAAGGTTAAAACCAAATGTTTGTCTTCAAGCAAAATTTTAGATGAAGAGATTTGCAGAATTTGCTGTTTTTACAATTTCAACGTATAAATTCATACATTTTGGAATTTGGAATTGGTCACATGCTTTTTTCAGTGGCAATACAAATGGTGTTATTAAAAATATCCTCATTTAATCTTTATGACATTACTTTGCAGAAACTAAAGTTTGAGCAGACAATCTGTTGAAATGAAAAGCAGAGCTACAGTGACAACAATCTTTGAAGAGTTTCCTCCAATCATCTGCCTTTTCTCCATATTTGGTCACACCAGTCAACATGTTTTTATTTTTCAGAAGAAATCGTCCTATAAATATAAATTTTTATGCTTTTTTTCTCAGGTTACAACTTCACTGATTACTAGTTTAAAAGCTTTAATAAGTTTAAATGTTTAAACATTAAAAAATTTAATAACATTTGCAGTTCTCTTTTTTCCCCCAATAACAGTATGTAAGACAATATAAAGCAGAAATCTATTAATAATATATTATATAACGATAATTTAAATAATATTTGTAGGTGCAACATCAGCTGAATTTATATTTATATATATATATATATATATATATATATATATATATATATATATATATATATATATATATATATATATATATATATATATATATAACATTATTATATATTATATATTACAGTATGTTACATTCACATACTGTTATAGCCAGAAGTAGAGTATTTTAGTATTCAGTTGTAAAAAGTCTCTTTTAAAGGTCTCCCTCCATCGCTTCACTGTCTCTCAGAAAATTAAACTTGTGTTTCAGATGATAAAACTAAATTGCGTAATTTTCCACCTCATGGGGCCGGTGTGAGCGCTGCTGAAATATTGTTCTTGGTAATGAAAATGAAGAGAGATTCCAGCACGTAAGGCTCTTTTTGGCTCTGTGACACCGTGACGCTTCGGGAGGAATATAAACAGGTTTTGCCGGCGTGCTTTGGCTCACCTCCTTTGCCCTCTTGTTTCAAACAGCGAGGGTCCCTCTCTCTCCTCGTCTTTCTTCCCAGCAGGTTTATTCCTCGCTCTCGGAGGCCCGAGTGCTTGCAGCGGGATTCCAGCGGCCATTAGCTCGACGAGAGGTAGGGAAGATGCGAGTAAACACACACTCGAGCGCTCCCCGCTGCTCGCCACGGGCCAACAGTTCCTGAAGAATCCTGAAGATTTCCCAGTCCAAATCACATCTTCAGTTTCACTCATCAGGAGGTTCACATTGTCATCTCTGACCTCTGGAGAAGAACCACTTATGCGCGGCATGTGTTCTGCCTCAAACGCCACAGTTTTAGGTGTTAAATTTACTATTTACTGCACACATTTTGGATTTAATATGTAGAATTTCCCCCTGCCTATTTAAACTTTGGTTGCCAGGGTGTTGCTATGCGATAACCATGATTTGACTGCAAAAAGAAAATGTTAATCACAAATTAACCATTAGCATTTTACTACAATAACCATAGTTTAAACATTTGTAGTAAAACTGTGGTTATACAAATGGTAATCAACAACCATGGTTACTACTCTTTTACTCTAATAAAGTGGTCAATTTTCGTAAGGGATTGCAATGGTGTTTTGATTGGTTTCTAGGGTATTGTTACATAGATGGTTGCTACATTGTGGCTAGGATGTTGCTAGGGTGTTCTTAGTTGTCAGGGGTTATCTATTCAGTTGCTAAGGTGTTACTAGATGATATATAAGTAGTTGCTATAAAGTTGGCAAGTGTAATAGGCGATTACTAGAGTCGTTGCTAGGGTGTAATTGCTACATTGTGGCTAGGGTGTTTGCTAGAGTGTTCTTAGTTGTCAAGGCATTTCTATCCAGTTGCTAAGGTGTTATTATGAGTTGTTCTGGCTTGCCGCCATTGAATAGCTATGCAATCAGTTTTATGGGTGGTTGCTAGGAGGCTTCCAGGGAGGTTCCTATTATGTGATTGCTGCAATGTTTAGCATTATGACTAGGATGTTGCTAGGGCATTCTGTATTGTTGTTAGGGCACTTCTAAGGTGTTACTATGCAATTGCTATGGTGTTTCTGTTTGGTTTCTTGTTTATTGTTACATAGGTGTTGCTAGGGTCTCTTCTATTGATTGGTGTTGCTATGCAGTTGGCAGTTTTTTTAACTGTTGCTAGGCGATTACTAGGGTCATTGCGAGGGTGTAATTGCTAAATTGTGGCTAGGATGTTGCTAGGGCCTTCTGTATTGTTGTTAGGGCACTTCTAAGGTGTTACTATGCAATTGCTATGGTGTTTCTGTTTGGTTTCTTGTTTATTGTTACATAGGTGTTGCTAGGGTCTCTTCTATTGATTGGTGTTGCTATGCAGTTGGCAGTTTTTTTTAACGGTTGCTAGGCGATTACTAGGGTCATTGCGAGGGTGTAATTGCTAAATTGTGGCTAGGATGTTGCTAGGGCCTTCTGTATTGTTGTTAGGGCATTTCTAAGGTGTTACTATGCAATTGCTATGGTGTTTCTATTTGGTTTCTTGTTTATTGTTACATAGGTGTCGCTAGGGTCTCTTCTATTGATTGGTGTTGCTATGCAGTTGGCAGTTTTTTTAACGGTTGCTAGGCGAATACTAGGGTCATTGCGAGGGTGAAATTGCTAAATTGTGGCTAGGATCTTGCTAGGGCCTTCTGTATTGTTGTTAGGGCACTTCTAATGTGTTACTATGCAATTGCTATGGTGTTTCTGTTTGGTTTCTTGTTTATTGTTACATAGGTGTCGCTAGGGTCTCTTCTATTGATTGGTGTTGCTATGCAGTTGGCAGTTTTTTAACGGTTGCTAGGCGATTACTAGGGTCGCTATGAGGTGTAATTGCTAAATTGTGGCTAGGATGTTGCTAGGGCCTTCTGTATTGTTGTTAGGGCACTTCTAATGTGTTACTATGCAATTGCTATGGTGTTTCTGTTTGGTTTCTTGTTTATTGTTACATAGGTGTCGCTAGGGTCTCTTCTATTGATTGGTGTTGCTATGCAGTTGGCAGTTTTTTTTAACGGTTGCTAGGCGATTACTAGGGTCATTGTGAGGGTGTAATTGCTAAATTGTGGCTAGGATGTTGCTAGGGCCTTCTGTATTGTTGTTAGGGCACTTCTAAGGTGTTACTATGCAATTGCTATGGTGTTTCTGTTTGGTTTCTTGTTTATTGTTACATAGGTGGTCACTAGGGTCTCTTCTATTGATTGGTGTTGCTATGCAGTTGGCAGTTTTTTTAACGGTTGCTAGGCGATTACTAGGGTCATTGCGAGGGTGTAATTGCTAAATTGTGGCTAGGATGTTGCTAGGGCCTTCTGTATTGTTGTTAGGGCACTTCTAAGGTGTTACTATGCAATTGCTATGGTGTTTCTGTTTGGTTTCTTGTTTATTGTTACATAGGTGTCGCTAGGTTCTCTTCTATTGATTGGTGTTGCTATGCAGTTGGCAGTTTTTTTAACGGTTGCTAGGTGATTACTAGGGTCATTGTGAGGGTGTAATTGCTAAATTGTGGCTAGTATGTTGCTAGGGCCTTCTGTATTGTTGTTAGGGCACTTCTAAGGTGTTACTATGCAATTGCTATGGTGTTTCTGTTTGGTTTCTTGTTTATTGTTACATAGGTGTCGCTAGGGTCTCTTCTATTGATTGGTGTTGCTATGCAGTTGGCAGTTTTTTTTTAACGGTTGCTAGGCGATTACTAGGGTCATTGCGAGGGTGTAATTGCTAAATTGTGGCTAGTATGTCACTAATGAGCTGATGACCTGAATCAGGTGTGTTTGATTGAGGAGCAATGCAAAATGTGCACTGTTGGTGGGCCTCCAGGAACGTGGTTGGGAACCACTGGGTTAGGGGGTTGCTTTGTGGTTACTATGTTGTTCTGCATGGTTGCTAGGGCATTACTAGGTGGTTTCTAAGGTGTTCTGGGTAGTTGTCAAGTAATTGCTAAGTGATTGCAGAGGTGTTTGGGATGTTTGCGAGGATTTTGCTATGTGATTGCCGTGATGTGTGGCGGTAACTAGGGTGTTGCTAGGGTGTTCTGTATTGTTTTTTTTTTTGTTATGCAGTTGGTAGGGTGTTTGGGGTGGTTGCTAGGGTATCACTGCCATAGGTGGTTTGTAAGGTTTTCTGTGCTGTTGCTAATGAATTATGCGTTAAGTAGGGTTTTATGGTTGGTTGCTAGGCATTGGTTTGCAGTTGGCAGGTTGCTACAATGCTCTGTGTGGTTACTAGGGCGTTGCTAGGATCATTCATTTCTGTGTCTCAAATGGTGAGCCAAAGAGTAATAAACTAATTCAGTTAGAGTCATTCTGAAACACCTCTCAATGATGGCAACATAAAATGAGTAGCTGAACTCAAACGGGTCTCATGTCGTCACACAGCCGTAATTTGATTGGGTGTGAACACATCCGGACTTAATAAGTGTAGTTGCTGTTGATTTGCTGTCAGCACCTGTAGAGTTTTAACATGAAGAGGACTTAATGAAGAACTTGATAAGGGTGTGAAATGTAAGATGACACTGTGTGTGTTTCATTTAACTAGATACAACTTGTGCGAAATCATCCTTAGATATATGGGTTTTAATCATAGACTGTAATACAAGATGGCATGGCTCCAAAATTATCCCCGAAATGGCTCTTCGAATGGCTCCTCCTCCTGAGTATCAAGGTCCCGCCCACATTTCTGCTGCCGCAAACTCAGTCGCCAGCAGAGCTGTCAATCATGATGCCACGCCCTGTTTTTATAGTAACTAAAACCAAACTTACTTAAGATTTCTGTCGTTTCCAGTGCAAATATATACAAGTTCTTCAGTCAAATCCCATTGGCAGATCATTTTGCTTGTTTTAAGCAAAAACTCTTCATTTTGATTGTATTTCCCAGAAAACAAGACATAATAACCAATACGAAAAAGACAAAAGCGTTTTTTGCAGGCGAGGCTTAAGATAGTCCCAGACTAAAATGCATGTTTGAGCTGAAAGCATTTCTTAAAGTATTGTTTTGATGCACATCAGTGATGTCTGTTTCAAATGCATGTGTTACTAAATGTTACCTAACTGTCCCAATCCTGACTTAATCTGAGCCCTGTCTGTGACAAACCTGGCATAAAAGTCTCAAGTCTCTTGCAATGTTTTAAAACATATTGAACTACTTCTATACTTTTCAGTGTGTGTAACTGGTCTGTTCTCTGCGTTGTGTTGTGTGTGTGTGTTGGAAGAACAAGACAGCATTCGCAGTTTCGCTGATCTGTCGTCACAATTAAAGGGGAAAGCGCTCAGATTTCATATTATATATCAGGTATATGTATATGAACAATTTTGGGTGAATTCTAATAAACAGTATATACAATTAACAGGAAACTTTCTGTACCTGTTACATGTGCATTTTATTAAAAATAGAGCATTTCAATGCACAGATTTGAATAAAATTTAAACCAAAACGTTGCCGTTTGGTATTTCGTCGTCAAATTACGATAGAGGGATGTTTTGAAGCACTTTTTTTCTGCTAAGCAGAAATATTTCAGAATATTTTACATTGGTTGTATAAACGTACGGTAAAACTTCCGCCTCGAGAGTCGCGTGAACGACCAGAGATAACGAGAAGACGGCGAAGGATCACCAGCTCCTCTCAGGTGGGTGGATTTGATTCGTTATCATTTTAGCTTTCATTAAATGCTTGTTTCCATTACTTAGGAGTCTGTGAACGTCTAAAGACATTCGTGAAGAGGGTGAGAGATGATACGTGAAGAAGAGTGGCAGAATCGTGCCGACGGCTGGTATATATAGATTTTTACCACACAACATGTATTATACATTCACAGACAAATGGGCTTTCGCTGTCTCTGCTGTACGGATGATTGTATTTATGAGTTTTAAACACGACACACACGGGGTGAGACGATCTGGTGAGGAAAAACCCAGACAGTTACATCCCAGCAAGCACTGAACACTTTCAAAACACACAAGGACGAGTAAATAATGACTCAATGTGAACCATTCCTATTCCGCTCATCGGGAACGCGCTAACTGGCCAGCGGCTCCTCCATTCTTTATGATTTGGCGCCTTTCAGAAACGGTTCCTTGTTGATTTGAGCTTAACTCCCGCCGACTGGCCGTGCGGGAGAGAGTAACGAATCTATCGGGTGAACGTCAACCTCTGCTTGCTTTCTCTTCTCG
Organism: Gobiocypris rarus; assembly: GCA_023029165.1. NCBI lineage: Eukaryota > Metazoa > Chordata > Actinopteri > Cypriniformes > Gobionidae > Gobiocypris > Gobiocypris rarus. The sequence goes on from CM040929.1 coordinate 11,099,696, forward strand.
CGCAGCTGAAGATGAAGTGGACGTGTCGTCCCGAATAGCTGTGCTCATCTGTGAGGTCGCTTCTCATGAGCCTTTTGTCTTTTTTTTCTAAATCAGAGAGTAATGGTGAAAGGAAATGTAGTGTATTTGAAGAAATAGAGGTATTTGTCACACCAACACAGAGCAACATAACTCCAGCGAAGACGGCCATGTTGTTCATAAGCACGGCTCACTTTGAGCTCGACTGGAAGCCAATCGTCTCATTCCCATGTTCTGCTCTGGCTAGGAAAGATCACAGTATCACAGCCGATGGTCCCAGTTTATTCCAGGGCATATTTTATGGAGGACTAGGAGTGCCACTTTCCTACATTTAGATGCATTTTTGTCTCAGTGCATGCATTGTTTTAGTTTGGCAGGGTTAGCATAATGAATGGAATCCTATGTTTCCAGCTAGCATGTCCTGAGTAAAAGTGATCCAAAAAACAAACAAACAGGTAATTACCTCTTGGTGCGTATTCACAATGAATACAAATAGCGATGCAGACCCTGCCAAACTAAAACAATGCATGCACTGAGACAAAAATGCATCTAAATGTAGGAAAGATGTTGAAAAAACCCTATTTCTAAAAACAGTGGCGTGCTCCTAAATTATCATTTAGGTGTGGGTAAACCTCTATGTCCCTAATGTCAGTATAAATAGCTATCTTTAAAACTGTATTTAATTCATGTTTTATAATGTTAGTTAAATGGAGATAAATTTTTTTTTGCACAATTAGATTTTTTCATTTTTTTCACTCTATTCTATAATATTTTTGTACAATAATTAAATATAATTGATCTAATTTTCACATTATTTAGTATTCTTATTATCTGTATTGTTAGCATATGAATTAAATTGATAATTCAGTTTTCAAATGGACAAAAATTTAATTTAATATTTAAAATGTTAGTTAAATGTAACTAAGTATTATTATATTATATTATATTAATGATATTATGTTATGTTATGTTGTATTAATGCTATATTATGTTATATTGTTTTTTGAATATAAAATGTTATAACCTGATCATGCTCTTTGTGAGGTCAGGCTCGCGTGATTGGTCGGCTGTTTTTCCTGACACTTCCTGTATCTTATTTTCAGTTTTTAATAACTGTGAAGACGTCAGCGCTCTGTAATCTGGGCTCTTCGATGCTCCGCGAAAGTTCAAAGGTCAACATCTGCCAATAATCAATCAAACAAACGGTAGCAGAGACGAGGGCGAGCCGGGCGTTTGATGGCAACACTGAGCGAGAAGATGAGAGGACAGATGAGCAGGTTAACAGACTTCCTGTCTGTGCGGGTTTAGTATGTGAGATTATAGGATTACAGCACCTCCGATCTCTCTCTCTTGCTCTCTGTTTATAAACTCTGTTAAATATCTGTGCTCGGTTTGATTTTTTCAGAGACGCCGAGCGTTCGTCTGTTGTGTTGAGGTCACGGCCTGACAGACGAAGGGCTGTGTTTCGTCCGGTGTCGTCTGACCCCACGCCGCCACCGAACACCACAGGGCAAACAAGAGAAAACCCTCATTAGGAAAACAAACCGGCGGCTGACTAATGAGGCCAAATCCACGTGTGTCTTTCCTCCAATAATGGCTGAAGTCATTAGAGCTCCGGTGAGACGCTCAACAGGAGAAAGTGTTCACAATTACAGTTTAAACATAACACTCAAACAGATTCTAGGCCTACATCTATATAAATACACAAAAACAAATCTGTGCTGTGGTATCTGCCACCAAGATGTTAGCAGCAGATTCTTTAAGTCCTGTAAATTGCGAGGTGGGGCCTCCATGGATCGGATTACCCTGCTGGAAGAGCCACAGCCACCAGGGAATACCGTTTCCAGGAAAGGCTGTACATGGTCTCAGCAATGCTTAGGTAGGTGGGACGTGTCAAAGGAACATCCACATGGATGGCAGGACCCAAGGTTTCCCAGCAGAACATTGCCCAAAGCATCACACTGCCTCCGCTGGCCTTCTTCCCATAGTGCATCCTGGGGCCATGTGTTCCCCAGGTAAGCCACGCACACACACCCGGCCATCCACGTGATGTAAAAGAACACGTGATCATCAGACCAGGCCACCTTCTTCCATTGCTCCGTGGTCCAGTTCTGATGCTCACGTGCCACTGTTGGTGCTTTCGGTGGGGTCAGAGGTCAGCATGGGCACCCTGACTGGTCAGCGGCTATGCCGCCCCACACGCAACAAACTGCGATGCTCTGTGTATTCTGACACCTTTCTATCAGAACCAGCATTAACTTCTTGAGCAGTTTGAGCTCCAGTAGCTCGTCTGTTTGATCGGACCACACGGGCCAGCCTTCGCTCCACACGTGCATCAATGAGCCTGGGCCGCCCATGACCCTGTGGCCGGTTCTCCACTGTTCCTTCCTTGGAGCACTTTTGATAGATCCTGACCACTGCAGACCGGGAACACCCCACAAGAGCTGCAGTTTTGGAGATGCTCTGACCCAGTCGTCTAGCCATCACAATCTGGCCCTTGTCAAACTCGCTCAAATCCTTACGCTTGCCCATTTCTCCTGCTTCTAACACAAACTTTATATATATATATATATATATACAAATATATATTTCCCATAATATATAAAAAAAAAATCATTAAATATAAATTTTTTGTCATTTTGTTTATTATAAATGATCATTTGTGTATTTTATCTAATTGCTGTTTTTACTAAAGCCACGCTAGGCTCTTATTCATAAATTAGCACTGTAATTACGGGACCTAAATCTGCAAAAAATGTTCATGTGAATGCTAATGCGATTCACTAAAGCTCATGTGAAACGACACCGATCTGAAATCTATGACTGTAATATCTGCCAGATGTTTTTCTGTTACTATTTCACACTGTTTCTATGATGTGATTCGCATATAAGCGGCCTCTGAATATTCATTCATCACCATTAAAAGCAATTAATCCAGCAGAAATCATACGGGAAATATCATCAGCGTCATCCAGGTGATCCAAACCAGAACACATGAGCATCATCAACAGTTTGGGCTGTCAATCATTACAGCGATCTGCATCTCATGTAGTTCATTAATACAGTCACATTAACCACACACTGTATGTCAATATGAATTAAATCAGCGCTGTTGTTTGTTCTGACTAGTAACGTCTGGTTCACTTTGCAGCTTTTTCCAGATAAGAAATGCCCACTTACACAGGAATGGAAAGTTTGAATGACATATTAAACAACCAATCAGAGTTAGCTTTGTTTGTACATGTCATTTAGGGATATCTTGCATATCTTTTCCAGATCCATCATCAAGTGACATGTGACACTAATATCCGAATGCATACAAAATAAATTGCCATTTCAAGTTTTGCTTATCATGTCATCCAAAATGTATGGAAGCTTATGTCCACTCAGAATTTTAAAAAAAAAGGTAATTGTGACTTTTTATCTCAGAAATGCGCGATATTAAGTCACATTTACGGGTTATAAAGTCAGAATTGCATGATGTACAGTCGGAATTGCGAGATATAAAGTCGGAATTGTGAGATATAAAGTCTGAATTGTGTGATATAAAGTCAGAATTGCGTGATATAAAGTTGGAATTGCGAGATATTAAGTCAGAATTGCGAGATATAAAGTTGGAATTGCGAGATATTAAGTCAGAATTGCGTGATATAAAGTTGGAATTGCGAGATATTAAGTTGGAATTGTGAGATATTAAGTCAGATATATAAGGTCAGAATTGCGTGATATAAAGTTGGAATGCGAGATATTAAGTCAGAACTGCGAGATATAAAGTTGGAATTGCGAGATATTAAGTCAGAATTGCGTGATATAAAGTTGGAATTGCGAGATATTAAGTCAGAATTGCGTGATATAAAGTGTGAATTGCGAGATATTAAGTCAGAATTGCGAGATATTAAGTTGGAATTGCGAGATATTAAGTTGGAATTGTGAGATATTAAGTCAGAATTGAGATATAAGGTCAGAATTGCGTGATATAAAGTTGGAATTGCGAGATATTAAGTCAGAATTGCTTGATATAAAGTTGGAATTGCGAGATATTAAGTCAGAATTGCGTGATATAAAGTTGGAATTGCAGATATTAAAGTCAGAATTGTGAGATATAAAGTTGGAATTAAGTAGATATTAAGTCAAAATTGCCTGATATAAAGTTGGAATTGTGAGATATAAAGTCTGAATTGTGTGATATAAAGTTGGAATTGTGAGATATAAAGTCTGAATTGTGTGATATAAAGTTGAATTATAGATATTAAGTCAGAATTGTAGATATAAAGTTGGAATTATGAGATATAAAGTCAGAATTGTGAGATATAAAGTTGGAATTGTGAGATATTAAGTCAGAATTGCGAGATATAAAGTTGGAATTATGAGATATAAAGTCAGAATTGCGAGATATAAAGTTGGAATTATGAGATATAAAGTCTGAATTGTGTGATATAAAGTTGGAATTGTGAGATATAAAGTCTGAATTGTGTGATATAAAGTTGGAATTGCGAGATATTAAGTCAGAATTGCGAGATATAAAGTTGGAATTGTGAGATATAAAGTCTGAATTGTGTGATATAAAGTTGGAATTGTGAGATATAAAGTCTGAATTGTGTGATATAAAGTTGGAATTGAGATATTAAGTCAGAATTGAGATATAAAGTTGGAATTATGAGATATAAAGTCAGAATTGTGAGATATAAAGTTGGAATTGTGAGATATTAAGTCAGAATTGAGATATAAAGTTGGAATTATGAGATATAAAGTCAGAATTGCGAGATATAAAGTTGGAATTGTGAGATATAAAGTCGGAATTGTGAGATATAAAGTCAGAATTGCGAGATATAAAGTTGGAATTGTGAGATATAAAGTCGGAATTGAGAGATATAAAGTCAGAATTGTGAGATATAAAGTTGGAATTGCGAGATATTAAGTCAGAATTGTGAGATATAAAGTTGGAATTGCGAGATATTAAGTCAGAATTGCTTGATATAAAGTTGGAATTGCGAGATATTAAGTCAGAATTGCGTGATATAAAGTTGGAATTGTGAGATATTAAGTCAGAATTGTAGATATAAAGTTGGAATTGTGAGATATAAAGTCGGAATTGTGAGATATAAAGTCAGAATTGCGAGATATAAAGTTGGAATTGCGAGATATTAAGTCGGAATTGCGAGATATAAAGTTGGAATTGCGAGATATTAAGTCAGAATTGCGTGATATAAAGTCGGAATTGCAAGTTATAAAGTCGGAATTGCGAGTTATAAAGTTGGAATTGTGTGATATAAAGTTGGAATTGCGTGATATAAAGTTGGAGTTGCGAGATATAAAGTTGGAATTGCGAGATATAAAGTCGGAGTTGCGTGATATAAAGTCGGAGTTGTGAGTTATAAAGTTGGAATTGTGAGATATAAAGTCGGAATTGTGAGATATAAAGTCGGAATTGTGTGATATAAAGTTAGAATTGCGAGATATAAAGTTGGAATTGCGTGATATAAGGTTGAAATTGTGAGATATAAAGTCAGAATTGCGAGATATAAAGTTAGAATTGCGAGATATAAAGTTGGAATTGCGTGATATAAAGTTGGAATTGCGAGATATTAAGTCAGAATTGCAAGATATAAAGTTGGAATTGCGAGATATTAAGTCAGAATTGTGTGATATAAAGTTGGAATTGTGAGATATTAAGTCAGAATTGCGAGATATAAAGTTGGAATTGCGAGATATTAAGTCGGAATTGCGTGATATAAAGTTGGAATTGCGAGATATTAAGTCAGAATTGCGTGATATAAAGTTGGAATTGTGAGATATAAAGTCAGAATTGTGAGATATAAAGTCGGAATTGTGTGATATAAGGTTGAAATTGTGAGATATAAAGTCAGAATTGCGAGATATAAAGTCAGAATTGCGTGATATAAAGTTGGAATTGCGAGATATAAAGTCAGAATTGCGAGATATAAAGTTGGAATTGCGTGATATAAAGTTGGAATTGCGAGATATTAAGTCAGAATTGCGAGATATAAAGTTGGAATTGCGAGATATAAAGTCAGAATTGCGTGATATAAAGTTGGAGTTGTGAGTTATAAAGTCGGAGTTGCGTGATATAAAGTTGGAATTGTGAGTTATAAAGTTGGAATTGCGAGAAACAATCCCCCATCGTAAGTACACACTGATGGCCTAAGACACGAAACCAGCGGTTTGTGTGAGAAAACGAACAAACTAAAGCCAGAACGCGTGAATGTCACAACAGGAAACACGGACGCGCGCCCTCGGATCAGTCGGACGTAGTGCTGTACAAGAGGTAAAAACGATATAAATACTGTTGGTTTTCTCACACAAACCGCTGGTTTGGTGTCTTAGGCCATCAGTGTGTACTTACGATGGGGGATTGTTTAATTTGGACTTCTCTGTGTGTGCTCTTTGAGGTGGTGACCATAGACCTGCATTATGTGAGGCACAGACAAGAACGGTTTGACCTAAAATGATCAAAAGTGAAACTACTGGGGAAACAAATACTCCTACATCTCGGATGCCCATGAGGTAACATATCAAAATTTAATTTCAAAGTGAACTATCCCTTTAAATGGAGGAATCTAATCTTCAGCATTTGCATACTACCATCATAACAGGAATATGGTGTCTGTAGGCAGACGACAGCAGGAGGTGCTGTTCATCACAGGGGGAGAAACTCACATGGATGACTTTGACACACACACACACACACACACACACACACACACAAGCAGGTGACTTTGGCATTTAAATAGCTCTGGCAGCGTTTCTGCAGCGGTTTGACATTGCTGGTGGTGTCCGAGCCAGACTGTCTTTCCTGGGGCGAGTGTTTCCTCCGGTGAAACGAGCAGCCGCTCTAAACGCTTTACTGCAGGCGCTTTTGGGAGGCAGCTCTGCTCTGTTGTGGGTATTTGGTTTCAGTTGAGAAAAAGTGTCCAATTAGGGAAGCCACACTATCGATCTGGAAAACGAGTCAATTTCAAACACACACACACACACACACACACACACACAGGCACAGAGAGAGAGAGAGAGAGAGAGAGAGAGAGAGAGAGAGAGACAGAGAGTACAAAAATAGCAATACCATGTATTTTTTACCATGTTATTTATCAAGGTACCATGGTATTGCTACAGTACTTGTTAGGATATCCACGTATCATACCTGCTCTGCCTGTAGTTTATCTAGTGTCTGTCAGGATTTCTCAGCATTAGTTTATTCAGTAAGCGATCGTGTTTAATTTCAGCACAAGTGAGGAAACATTACACAGGGTTTCCTTTGAACCCGGCTGTGCGCAGATAAACACTTGTTGCCGCCGTTTCATTGGAAGTTTGCAGAGAAAGTCTCCCAAGACTCCCTTTCAAGCGCCTTTCTTGTGTGAAGTGATCCGCGTCTCCCGCGGAGAATGAAATTAAACTGGGAAAAATAATTACTGTGCCGTTCTCTTTTATAATCACAATATAGTACAAAACAAAAACCACAAATTAACTCAAGGGTAAAATGTTTAGGAAGGAAAGCAATCTTGATAATATCTATTTGCTGTTTTAGCTTGCTACCAAAATTGCTAACTCGTATGCTAATCACTGTAGCCTCCTTCAATGCTAATTGCAATTAGCCGTAAAGTATACAATTGTTGTGACATAATTTAGCACACATTTATGTAGATACATGACTGACTGTATACTGTTTTTAAGGTGGTTTCCCAGGCTACTGTTAGCATCTCACGCTACCGTTTCATCTGCGAGTGCAGTTTGTTTTGCTAACCCGTACGGAGGAAGTGATCTTTAAACTATCCGTGTGAATGAATATTCCCAAGAAGCAAGTCATTTGTTTGTTAGCCACCAACAAGCCTTAACCAGGAAAACAGGAAGTTAGCCGCCATAACGTAAAACATCTAAGTTTTTAGCTTATCGCACTTGCTAAACAAAAACAAACATGGTGTGTGTTCAGAATGCGTACAATCACATTATACACATGATGAATGTGAACGTTATCGGTAAATGATGTCTGAGCTGCAGCAGAGTGATAGTCATGCTAAAGTAATCAGTGATGCTAGCGTGCAGTTGCGAGATAATCACGTTAGCGCCGTGCGAAAGATTCAGACCTGTTTCCAGGAAATACAAACCTGATGGTTTTTATTCGGAGCTGTGTTTGAATGTTGTTGTGTGCCATGATGGGATTAGCTCTGATGTTGATCATCAGCTCGGATGTCATTTCACTCCAGGGACAGGAAGTTAGCAAAGTGCTTGTTAAGATTAGCATCGCTGGTGCTCATATTAAGAGTTAAGAGTTTGTGGATGATAAAACATGCAAGTAATAAATTCACAACCACCTTTAACATAACAACATGCTAATAAAAATCACTTTGAGTATGTTAGCATAGCAATGCATTAACAATGCATTAGCAACCATTAGGAATGACCTAGCATTGTGGCTAGGGTTGCCACCTTCAGCGTGCCAAAATAAGGGACACCCATTTACGACCCACACCAACCCCAGCCCCCAAAAAAAAAAATGTATAAAGGATAGAAATAAAGACGTCATGAAATGGCTCAATAAGAAAACATAAGAAAACATGAGATCAAGTATGTGAACTTGCAACAGAGCAGGTTTTATATTATTTTACATTTGATTTTTATTTATTTCTGAAGAACTCTTTAGGGTAACGCTTTAGATTACGGCCCGGAAAGTACCACGTAATTAAAGTGAATTTACAGGGTAATTTTCGGTAATTATAGTGTAACTATAAAGTAAGTAGATGTAGGTATAAGGGAACAATATGTAATATTGTGAGAATAAAGGGGTAACTAGCCTGGAAAGTACTGCGTAATGAAATCGTATTTACAGGGTAATTTTTTTGTAATTATACTGTAATGTTTTGTAATTATACTGTAATAAAAAATGTTTTTGTGTTCTCATCTGAAAGTGTCAATACTTATACAATTATGCAATACTTACAGTATAGTTATTTGTAATTTTCCATGTTGTTAGGTATAGTATGCCATAAGTACCATGTAATATTAGAATAGTTAGCCCTTAGTTATAAAATACTTACAGTATAGTTATTTGTAATTTTCCATGTTGTTACCCGTTTATTCCCCAAACTTGACATGTTTTTTTGCCTAAACACATACAACATTACAGTATAATTACAAAAAAATTACCCTGTAAATTTGATTTAATTACGCAGTACTTTCCAGGCTAGTTACCCCTTTATTCTCCCAATATTACATATTGTTCCCTTATACCTACACCTACTTAATTTATAGTTACACTATAATTACCGAAAATTACCCTGTAAATTCACTTTAATTACGTGGTACTTTCCGGGCCGTAATCTAAAGCGTTACCCTCTTTAGTAGCCTATTTGGTGCACTTTAAATGGAAAGTTCACCCAAAAATTAAAATTCTGTCATCATTTACTCGCCCTCATGATGTTTCAAACCTGTATGAGTTTCTTTGTTCTACTTTGTTCACAAGTGAAGATATTTAAAGAAAGTTTACCCAGGCTGCTTTAGACTTCCATAGTAGGAGTCTTCCTATGTGTTCAACATAACAAAGAAATGTCCACATGTTTGGAACAACTTGAGGGTGAGTAAATTATGACATAATTTTAATTTTTGGCTGAACTGTCCCTTTAAGCAGTCATTCTGAACCAGTAATCACTTTTTTGAATTTCAAAAATGTTTATTTTTTGTATTAATTTACTTAAATTATGACTATATTATCATGTAATTATTTGTCCCGTTTTTATCTAAATATTTTTTTAAATGTCAAACTTTATATGACAGGACTATTTATTATGATAATTATAGCCTAGTTAGATTATAAATTATATTAATAATAACATTTATTAGGCTATAATTTATTAATTAACCTGTCTAAAAAATGTATGGAATATTATATTAAATTCATTATCCATAAAAAAAAAAACAATAGGCCTTCCTTTAGAAGCACGGATGCGTGTGTCACATAGACCGGTCTGTCAGCGCTGCCGCTTTAAGAGACAGTCTGAGTGTAACGGAGGCCAGCTAGTAGTTGCTGTGCGAGTAAACCTCACTCCCCTGATCTCAGCCTTTAGCCTCCTTGTTAGAGTGTTCGACTCTCATGCCGGCGGACCCGGGTTCGAGTCCCGCTTGGAGCGGGGCGGTTCGAACAGGAGGAGTTACATTGGTGCCGTGACACGGATGGGAGTGAGGTTTAGAGGGGTGAGTGTAACGGAGGCCAGCTAGTAGTTGCTGTGCAAGTAAACCTCACTCCCCTGATCTCAAGAGATGCTCTAGCGACTGACGCTAGAGGTTGCAGCCTTTAGCCTCCTTGTTAGAGTGTCCGACTCTCATGCCGGCGGACCCGGTTTCGAGTCCCGCTTGGAGCGGGGCGGTCCGAACAGGAAGGGGTACATGAGCAACACAAATGCTTCTCATAAAGTGTGCAGTTGGCCTGAGGTTCATCATGAGTTACTGGACAAACCTATTGATACCTTTTTGATATTTAGTTCTATATCTGGAGATTCTCTTGCGTTCAAACGGTGGACGCGATGCAAGCTTGACATGTTTTTAAAAACCACGCAAGTTTACAGGCACAGCGCATCTTCTCTAGACTCCACCGCTAAAGCAATCACGCACAAATTAGTTCCTGTACTACTTATCATCAAATGGATATCTTTATATTTGCTATCAGTATTCTACACACTGCAAAATCCGTATTTGTTTATTGAACTACGTGTGGGCCTATGTAAAATACGGGACAAATCGCCCGCATTGCTTTGATACGGGACGCGTTATTTTGCTTGTAAATACGGGACGATTCCGTATTTTAAGGGACGGGTGGCAACCCTAATTGTGGCTTGATTATGCTAAGAAGTACAAATGCTAACTTGTGGCCTACATTACAACTTTTTTAACATCCAATCAAAATCAAGTCTAAATGTGGTTTCTAATTATCAATCCTGTTGTGTTTGATTTGCGAATGCCGTTTCTTGTAGATTCCTTTTGACCTCATTAGCATGTAGCATCCGTTTCACAAGCTAGTCCTGGCCAGTAACTTATGTTTCCCATACCAGCTAACACGCAATCGGTGCATTAGTTTAGTACCCTTTCTTGCTATCAATCATAATGATTATAGTTAGCATTAGCATGCAAAACACAATCCCATTTCCAAGCACCAACATTTTGAGTGTGGGAATGGCCTCAGCGATGCCTGTTTATGTTGTTTCTGAGGTTTGTGTACAGGTTTAGCGCTAATAAAACCCCAATGCTAGTCAAGCCAGCTAATCCCAAAACTGACATATGGATGACTAGGAGTTTGCAACAAGGCGGCTAGCTCCTTGCTAATCATGCTAATCTCATAAAATCACATGGTGTAGTGATCAAAACCCATTTTACTTTTGTAATGTGATTGTATAGAGTGGTGCAGGTGTGATGTCACTTTGTAGGCCAACCGGAAGTTAGCATTACACTGGTTCCCTCGAGAAAATCCCAATAGGATTTTCCCATAGGATTATCGCTAAAAACAAGCTCTGTGATCAACACAAATTTCAAGATAATTATCACAGATGAACACAGCTTTTGAGCCCTAAATGCAGTCACCAGAAGTTAAAAGCTAATGGTAGGCTATAAACAAACTACACCGCGGTCGCCCGACTTCAACGTTATCATCGCTGAGCGTCCGACAACTCTTCCAGTTTTTATCTAAAAACATTTTCCCAGAACATTTGAGTTAGACTGGTTTATAAGAGCACAATAATAAGCATAATGAGGCTGTAAAAACGGACTGAGGTTACCTGTTTAGCTGATGATGTTTAATCCCATTAGCCACTTGCTAGCAATCCGCCTATTTTCAAGTACAGCTTCAAAAAATCACGAGTGGGCCAATACTGATGCATTTTATGCCAAAGAATAAAACGTGAAAGTGTCTTGAGCTTGTGTTCACCACAGACCTTATTTCAGTAACAAAACCACATTGACTTCGGGACGAGGGAACCAGAAGTGTGCTAAAATGCTAACTCGCCTCGGCGTTTTGGCCTACAATGTGATGTCATACCTGCACCACTCTATTTCTGTATATATATAAAATGATAAAAGTGTGGATGACTTGATTTTATCCCTCAAAGTTGTGGTTTTAGACATTTCGTCCCAAACCATTAGCGTATGTTGTCAGTTAGCATGCAGAACAGGTGTGCATTGACTGACCACCAGGGGGGGCTGCAGCACCGCTTGACCATTTGACCGCGACGCCCCGACATCATGTTATTGAGTTATAATGAGTTCCTTAACTATTTATCTGCTAATTTATTTATGATGAAGTTGTAGCGGCGTGTATGCCAAGCCTGGAAGTCATTAAGGGACTAATTAGTGGAGTTTTGGTGGCAGCCATGTTTGGTGGCGGAGAGAGTTCGTGGCTTTTGCCTCGCAGACGAAGACACACTCTCGCTCTCTTTCCCCGGGTGCCGGCTGTAACATCGGCACACTGGCGCTTTTCCAGGACACCTGGTGTGCGGGAGAGCTTCGTGTCTCGAGGGCAGGTTAAATCCTGGCGCTCGCTCTCTCGCAGGAGCTCGAGGGGGCTTGGAAATATATACGAGGCCGCCACACGCCGATGCTCCTTTCCAGATACGGTGGTGCTCGGATCACAGCTGCCGGGTCAGTCAGGGTTACTGGCTGCTGTCGCTAGATTATATTCAGAGATGGGAAGACACTAGCATGGCCAGTTGGTAACACTTTGTTTTACAGTGTCCTTTGTACATGTACTTTCATATATATATATAT
>CM040929.1:11117475-11197475 GCA_023029165.1 Gobiocypris rarus
AAATGCGCTTCTAGAAGAATTCCCTTAAACACACTCCTAAACCTTGAGGAAAGCCTTCCCAGAAGAGCTGAAGCTGTTAGAGCTGCAAAGGGTGGGCCGACTGCATATTAAACCCTACGGATTAGGAATGGGATGGCATTAAAGCTCATGTATATATATATATTTATATATTTTTTTATTTTATTTTATTTTCTGTATTTTTATTCTATTTTAAATTTTAATATTATTTATTTTTATCTAATTATTCCATATATTGTATTCATATTTTGTATTTAATTTTCTAAATTTATTGTAATTGTAATATTTTAATTTAATTATTTCAGTACTTGTATTTAAATGTTTATCTTTTGTTTTATCGCCTTATTTTTATAGTTTATTTTATTCTGTATTTTTATTTTATTCTCTGTATTATTTTTATGTTTATTATTTAATTAATTGATGTATATTAATGATGTATTTATTTTATCATTTGTATCTCTCTTTTTTATTTTAATTATTTTTTTTGTATTAATTATTTTATTGATTATTATTGCAAGAAAGCATAGTACTAGCACACATAGGCTATACGTGAGTGTAACGGGGGGGTTAAATAAATGTTTATTGAATGTACATTTACGTTCTTTCAAAAGTAAACACACATGATCCAATAAACATATTTATTTTCCCATATTTACAAACACATCCGCTTCCAAAGGCACTGACCCCCCACTGCTGCTCTCTCGGACAGCAGACGCACACAGTCCTCCTGCGGCGGTCGTCCCACATCCCTGCTCAAATCCTTCCCGTTAAACACTAATGATCCCACATTATCGGCTGCAGTAATCCACAAGTGTGTGTGTGTGTGTTGTCTATCTGTAGGGCTGAATATTAATAATTTCATCCAGACAATCGCCTCAGGGAGAAGATGACCTGAACGACCCTCCAGAGACATCCGAAGCGGATCAGTGAGAGCACGTGAGTTAACATTACGAGACTCTTGATGAGGTCTGTAAGCAGGTATTCATCTTGTTTTCCAGGACTGTGATGGTGTGAGTCCAGTTCTGTCACTATAAGCTGACTCTTTTACTGCATGATTACCAGCTCATTTGAGCCGATGAAGTGTGTCTTCCACCATGTGGCTTTGAGACGACACACACTCTGAGGTAAGATGCTGTGTGTAGTCCTAACATCACCATCTGACTCCGGAGATCATTCCCAGTTTATTGGAATAATCCGTTGTGCTGTATGAAACTGGCTGGATTTTTACAGCACCTATTTTATTTTACAGTGTAGAAAAGTGTTTCCTTCTGATACGCAACAATCATATTATAATTTATTACTAAATATTGTTGTTTATTGTGCATGATTTATTTTTAAATGTTATAATGTTATTTATCAACAACAACAACAAAAAAACTGCTGATCAATACATATTTAGCTTTCATTGTATTTTATTTTTTATATTTATTTTTATTTCATTATTTCAATTTGTGTGTAATTTTATTAGTATTATTTAAATTGTATTATTTCTTTAGATATTTTTTTAAATTTCATAATTATTTTTAGTTTAATCTTTTTTTGTCAAAATATTCAAATTGTAATTTTTTTATATTTATTAGATTTGTGTATTTTTAATCATTTTATTTTTATTTTACTAATAAAATATTATATTTTATTTTACTTTTTAATATACATTTTTTTGTATTATTTCATGTATTTTTATTTTTTTTAGATTGTTTGGCAAAAGATACAAATTTTAAATCCAGTCCCACCCAACGTTATTTCTCAGTAAATATTATTTTTACTAGGAAAGTGTCAATATATTGTTGCTAATATTGCTAATTCCTCCTGCAGTGGTAGCACTATTTGCATTAAATTGGTGTATTAGCGTATTAGCATTTTAGTGTATCCCAATTCAGTTGCGTCCCACCCAACGTTATTTCGCGTTAAGCATTATTTTTACTAGGAAATTGTCAATATGTTGTTGCTAATGTCGCTAGTTAATACTGTTGTAGCAGCGCTAGTTGCGTTAAATTGGTATATTAGCATATCACAATCCAGTCGAGTCTCACCCAACGTTATTTCACAGTAAATATGTATTTTTCACTAGGAAAATGTCAATATGTTGTTTGCTAATGTTGCTAATTCATACTGTTGTAGCAGCGCTAGTTGCGTTAAATTGGTATATTAGCATATCACAATCCAGTCGAGTCTCACCCAACGTTATTTCTCACAGTAAATATTATTTTCACTAGGAAAATGTCAATATGTTGTTTGCTAATGTTGCTAATTCATACTGTGGTAACAGCGCTAGTTGCGTTAAATTTGCATATTAGCATATCACAATCCAGTCAAGTCCCACCCAATGTTATTTCGCAGTAAATATATATTTTTCACTAGGAAAATGTCAATATGTTGTTGCTAATGTTATTAATTCATAATGCTGTAATAGTGCTAGTTACGTTAAAATGGCGTATAAGCATATTAGCATATTAGTGTGTCCCAATCCAGTCGAGTCCCAGCCAATGTTATTTCGCTGTAAATATTTTTTTTTTACTAGGAAAGTGTCATATGCTGTTTGCTAATATTGCTAATTCCTCCTGCAGTGGTAGCACTAGTTGCATTAAATTGGTGTATTAGCGTATTAGCATTTTAGTGTATCCCAATCCAGTTGAGTCCCACCCAACGTTATTTCTCAGTAAATATTATTTTTACTAGGAAAGTGTCAATATATTGTTGCTAATATTTGCTATTTCAGTGCTAGTAACAGTGCTAGTTGCGTTAAATTTGCATATTAGCATATCCCAATCCAGTCGAGTCCCACCCAACGTTATTTCTCAGAAAGCATTATTTTTACTAGAAAATGTCAATACGTTGTTGTTAATTTTGCTAATTCATACTGGGGTAGCAGCGCTAGTTGTTAAATCGCTGTATTAGCATCTACTGTGAAATTGTCTGTAAGTTTCAACATTCTTCAGTAGCAGGGCTTGCTGTGTTAAATCTGCTACGATATGTTTACATATCTTTCAAGTTATTGTGGACAACAGCTGTTATTTCAGTACTATTGTCGAATTAAGTGTTCGCTAATCCCGCATGTAGCTGCGCAATCAAACGCTAACTTGTGTTCAGATTCCTGTAGCGGAAGACAAGCACATGAACGATTTGAGACTGTACACAGCGATAGCAACAGAGCGGCGTCTTAACTGGGGCTACATGGCAGTTAGCCTGTAAATACACCATGACTAATGTGCGCGTAATGGAAAGCAAATCTGTTGTTGCACGAGATTATCCCACAACCTGGGTTCAGCGAGACGCTAGGCCAACGAACGCCAACCTCACGCTGAGAGGAGAATATCTGTGACCAATCCACAGAGTATCTGTGACTTGTTGTCTTTAGCCCCAATTACGAGCGTTTGCCAGATATTTTCAATATTCATTTCCCACTCGTTGCGTCGTCATGGAGTCGTTCCTCTGGAGAGCGAAACAGGAGGCGAGACGCAGATGGTGCCATCTTATCTACTCTCACTACCCAAACACCATCTTGAGAAACATCCACTTTATTTCTCCTTCCTTTCTGTCGGCGGTGCGAGATGAAGATGCACCGTGTCTCAATTGCACTCATTTGCAATCCCTCATGTTGACATTTGATTATATCTTTCCTTTTGTCTTTGTGAAGTGAATTTGCAGTATGTTGTTCTACTTGAATCTCTCACAGGGATTTTCCAGAGTACAAATAGAGATCCGCTCTGTGATGAATGGAGTCTGGATAATGAACGCAGGTGTCTTGACAACTTCCATTGTCCTGCTCGGAGGAAAGAGAAGGTTTCGGTTACATGCCACATGACTTTGTTTTTGTCAACTAAAGCTGGAACAATAGAACTTAAGTGAATGGCTTTCACTTAAACTGACTTTAATTTACTGCCAGCTACCTGACAATTAAAGAACAAAAAGAGACGTTCAGCTTCTGAACTATATTATATAAGCTCAAAACGTTAAACAAAGCTCATTCTTTCCAAGCGCCATTTTTTGGGGGTTCTTGAATTGCTGTATGGCTCTTTGTAGAGTTTTTAAGGCTCATTAAAGGATCATAATTTGGGTTTCTGGGTCCTTAAAGCAGAAGAACATTAAACAAAGTTGTTTTTTTCAACGACAGGGGTCATGAACTGAGAAATCACTGAGCTTTTGACATGTAAGAGGATATCACACTATAAGAATATCCTGTACGTTTCAGAACTGAAAACTGCCTTGTTAGTCCAGAAACAGCCTTTATCGTGACCCAGCCCAGATAACGACTCGTTGTGGAAGAAGATCAACGCCCACTTCGTCATGGCAACTTTGGCCCCGCCCACTGGCGTGTTAGTGAGATGACGAGGAGAACCGAATGGACTAAAAACATCATTAACTTCCAAAAGATCCTAATGCTAGGAATGTGCTTATTTATTTTCATATATATATATATATATATATTAGGGGACTTTAACGTTAATTAAGATTAATTAATTGCGTGACTTTAACGCGTTAATTAAGATTAATTACGCAAAAATTGATAACAATTTTTTTTAACTTAATGAATGAGTTATCGACGGACCGATTATACTGGAACACCAATAGCGTTCTTGACTTCTGAACACAACAAACCACAGTGAACATGAAGAAGCTTGACGAGACTGCTTTGCTTGGCAAATTTTGTTTTAAAAAGCGAAAGGATGGAAGCGTCGACAAGATGGTTGTGTGGAAGCTATGCAAAAGGAATTTGCGATCGAGCCTCAAATATCACCTCAACGCAAAACGCTGGACATAAATAAATAAACAAAATTTAGTTGATTAAGCTTATGTATTCAGTCATTATTCAATGGTATACTAAAAGTCCATGTGAAAAAAAATACTTCTCACTGTTCTCAGGTCAAATATTTATATGCAATTAAAATGCGATTAATTTCGATTAATTAATTACAAAGCCTCTAATTAATTAGATTAATTTTTTTAATCGAGTCCCGGCCCTAATATATATACAATGCTTATAAACTTAGATTTCTATAACTTTACTTAAACAACTTTTTTGTACGTCTACAATAATCTGTAAAGTGTTCTCTTTAAAAAGATACCACATTTAATCCTGTGCTCTTAAGTATTAAAGTTTTTTAACTTAAGTTGGAAATGTCATTTTAAAGTCTATTCTCTAAAAGCCGGTCAGACAGTTAACAGGCAAAACAAACTTTGAAAATAATAAGTTGTTAAACCCGGCAAGAAACTGGCGCTTCAGGATTAGAGCTGAAGACATACACCAAAGAAGTGTTTGGTATTTTGGGTCTGTACAGTTGCTTTTGAACAGCTGGCCAAATTGAGCCACAAACAGCAGGAGTGTAGGTAACACTTTACAATATGGGTGCACTAATATGCATTAATTCATGCTTAACTAATGCACAGATAATAATGAGTTAATGTGTTACTAATGGTTAACTAACCCATTTATTAATGATCACTGCATCAGCAACTAATGAAGATTCGACATGATTAATAGATTAAGTAATCATTATATTGTTATTAGTTACATTTGTAATAATGCATTAATTCCTTAATAACATATTTTATGAACTAATAATGTAAATTAATGTGTTAATTACCACAACGGGTCAAACCCATGCATTTCAACTTCAATTATGGTATGACTTTACTTGTTGGGGCACATGACTATTAACTAATTGATTAAGTAATATGTAATTGTGGTTATGAGTTTTGAATTAATTTTGAATTAGTTAATAGTCATGTGCCCCAACAAGTAAAGTCATAACATAATGACACCTTTGTAAATCATTAGCTAATGATTAATTAAAACAGACAACTGGAAGTTGAAATGCATGGCTTTGACCCGTTGTGGTAATTAACACATTAATTTACATTATTAGTTAATAAAATATGTTATTAAGGAATTAATGCATTATTACACATTTAACTAATAACAATGTAATGATTACTTAATCTATTAATCATGTCGAATCTTCATTAGTTGCTGATGCAGTAATCATTAATAAATGGGTTAGTTAACCATTAGTAACACATTAACTCATCATTATCTGTTCATTAGTTAAGCATGAGTTAATGCATATTAGTGCACCCGTATTGTAAAGTGTTATCGGAGTGTATAACATTTCTGTATGCACATTTCACAACACATCAGCATGTTGAAACTTTGCATGCATGTTCATGACCCTAAATGAGAAAAAGTCACCAAATGTCAAGAAAAACAATGCAGGTTAGATAGTATTTCAGATAGATCGAAAAAAATAAATGATAGATAGTTTTTACCATTATGTGTCTGACAAAATATTTCTCAGTATTGAAATAAGTGGGAAAAACTCCTTTTTACTTTCACCAGGGTACTTAAAAACCAACATAACAAAATATAACATGCACACACACACACACACACACACACACACACACACACACACATCTTATTATTTTGGGTCTGTACAGTTAGAACATTAAAATATGTGGGTCAAATTGACCCACGAACATCACAAATATAACATATTATTTTTTTAATGTCCAAATACATCAGCATGTTGAAATTTTGCATGCATGTTCGTGACCCTAAAAGAGAAGTCACAAAGCAAAAAAAAACATAGGTTAACTGATATTTCATTTTCTGGGTTAAATTGACCCCCAACAGTACATGACGGATAAAGAGCCAGTGGAAGGAACACAACTTTCAAATCTCATTTATGTCCAATCAAATATGGCATGCGTTGAGGTAAATCCCGATGCGGCCTGGTAACATCTGGTCTAAATATTTCATCAAATGACAGTGATAAATATGTGCATTTTAGTCTGCTCCTTCTGCTGAACATCTCCTTTTGTGTTTGTATCAGGAGAAAGAATGGGTTTGGAATGACATGGTGAGTAAATGAGATGAGGTAAACTGAACATAAAATGTCTTTTGTTTTATTTTCAGACCAACAATGGTGGCTCGACGTGTTGTTCTTTGTTGAAACACGCTGGCGCTCCATCAGGAGATCCACGGGTCCAGAGCGAGAACAGTCAATACGGAAGGAAGACTTGCGATGCAAAAGCGATTCGCTCCAGCCTGGAAGACGGAGGGTTAAGTGGCTTGTGCGTGGTTTCACACTGGTGGGCGGAGAGCTGCTGCCAGCATCCCTACATCCATCTGTGCTGGCGGTACAGCTCTCCAAACACACGTCGTGCTCGACTCTCTCCACAGACGTGGTCAGAGAAGATTCACCCTGCCTCCTCGCACCTCTCACATGCTTTCCATCAGAAGTTCATTCACTGAAGATCACCATGTACTGGTGGAAGGGGTCTTAAAGTAACTTTATATATTGTGTTTTCTTTTAAAGTTGCTTCCTAAAACTTTAGCTTGTGCACTCTAGAAGAAATGTTATCATGGTAATGTTTGGTTTTGAGGCTAATCGACCTGTTTATGCACTGACATGATGATTTTTAAGTCAAAATTAAGTTTACAATCGTTTTACATTAATGTGTGTATTCATTAGATCCTCCACACCAAACTTCGCTCATCCATGTCTTTATGGAGCGACGCTTTGTGCACTGGAGCGCAGTCATGTTGGGACAGGAAGGGGCCGTCCACAAACTGTTCCCACAAAGTTGGGAGCATGAAATTGTCCAAAATGTCTTGGTGAAGCATTAAGAGTTCCTTTCACTGGAACTAAGGGGCCAACTCCTGAAAAACAACCCCACCCCATAATCCCCCCTCCACCAAACTTTACACTTGGCACAATGCAGTCAGGCAAGTCCCGTTCCCCTGGCAACCCCCAAACCCAGACTCGTCCATGGGATGCCTAGTGCTTGATTTATACACCTGTGACCGTGAAGGGATTGAACACCTGAACTCTGGGATTTGAAGGGGCGGCACAATACTTTTGGCAGTATAGTGTATATAAATAATTACATGTGTAATTACAAATAATGAATTAACCAAGTAACAAACACACCCATTAATGAAATATATATATATATATATATATATAACATAATTAAATGGTTTGGCAAATGCATGCCAATGTTTTTTTTAAACTTTTAAAATGTA
Organism: Gobiocypris rarus; assembly: GCA_023029165.1. Taxonomy (NCBI): domain Eukaryota; kingdom Metazoa; phylum Chordata; class Actinopteri; order Cypriniformes; family Gobionidae; genus Gobiocypris; species Gobiocypris rarus. The sequence goes on from CM040929.1 coordinate 11,125,523, forward strand.
AATTTATGTTTATTTTAATCATTTGTACATTTCTGCACATATATGCGGATACATCGATTAATTTGTTAATTTATTTGCATATTTATTTGTCTATTATTACAATTATCATTTCGTCCTCCACACACTGATAAATCATCCGCAGTAAGACCGGGAACAGGTCCGTTTTGCTTTCACGTGTAAATTAGTTTTATTGCGGTACAATCTACAGCTGAACTCCCGGGATTAAAAACCTCTGTCGTTTCCTCTCACCCTGACATGATAACAAACCATAAGCAAGTCACGCACCATTGCAGGAACATTTTAGGGCCGTCCATAAAAATGCTAATTACGGAGTCCCAGAATGCCATGCGTCGGTGCGTCAATAAATCTGTCCGTTTTTGGGGGTCTCCGTCCAGATGGGGGTCAGATTTATGAGCGCGCATGACGGATGTCATCAGTCCTGTGCGCTGTTTCACGCAGTCAGTGGCACAAATTCGGAAATTCAATCGGGCAGATTACATCCCTGTCAGGATGAACGACTCGCCTGTTGTTTTACCGGCCGCATTCGTTATTAAATCTGTGATTTGACCCTCCTAGAGTCTCTCGATCCGGAGGTAAAGGCTTTATTGTGTTGTTTAATCACAATCTCCTCTGGGTTTTATGTAACTAAGCAAGTTTGTAAATGATAGTTGTAATGTTCTTGTGTCAAGCAGCAGCTTTTTTATTGGCCTTTGATACTGTTGTCTTGTTTTATGGCGCGTTTGATGATGGATGGAGAGGTAAAGAGCAGATCTCGCTGCGTCTGATTATTTATGATCCGCCACCTCGGCTTTCAATGCATTAGTGCATACGCATGTCTTTTAGTAAAACGGGTCTCCGTGCCATGGAGGATGGCCGAAAGACCAGGTCCTGTCTTAGACTGGTTCAGACACTACTGGAAATACTGTTACAGTCGGTCCCTGCACCTCCAGGCCTTACGTCACATCTTGTGGTGTTCCTCAAGGCTCAATATTGGGTCCTCTATTATTTAACATACACGTACATGCTTCCTTTAGCTGGTGTAATTCTTCAGTACATGTCCTTTGAATAATTCATCGCAATTTTGTTAGAAGCCACTAGTGGCAGAGATGGGATTGAATTTCATTGTTTTTAAAACATTTTGACCTAAATTGTCGTAATCAGTTCAAGGCGCCAAATTACGCAAGAATGATTTTACAACATGTTTTGTAAATTGGCTGTTTGTGCAAATTGATGATGGATTGTTTACTCTGAAGATGAGTAAACGATATCTGTACAGCAAAGTCAAATCTCAACTAGATAAGTAAAGTTCATAGCTTGAAGTTTTAAGTTTGAAATAGATTGTTTTAGCTTGGTAGTTTTAAAACAGAGATATATATAGATAAATAAGAAATATTAGATTGTGAGTGTGCGACACATTAAATTGTTGTTAGCATTGATTAGCATGTTGTTAGCACAATTTAACATGTTGTTAAAATGTTTGAGCATGAATTAGCATGTTTCTAGCATGTTGGTAAAATGAATTAGCATGTTTCCTAACATGTTTTAACAAGTTGTTAACACAAATTAACGCGTTGCTAGCATTATTTAGCATTTTGTTAACACGTTTAACATGTTAACATTATTTACAATTTTGCTAGCATGTTATAGCACGAATTAGAATGTTTGCTAACATGTTTTAACACATTGCTAGCATGATTTAACAAGTTACCATGTTTTGACATGTTAGCATGAATTAGCATGTTTTTACATGTTGTTATTTTTCTAGCTTGATTGAGCATTTTGTTGACATGTTTCAGCATTAATTATCATGTTTCTATCATGTATTTACATGTTAAAATGAATTAGCACTTTGTTAGCATGATTTAGCATGCTGGTGGTATGAATTAGCATGTTACGAACATGTTTTAACACATTGATAGCATGATTTCAACACGTTGATAACATGATTTGACAGGTTGTTAGCATGAATTAGCATGTTTCTAGCATTATTTAACATGTTAAAATGAATTAGCACATTGCTAACATGTTTTATTATTTAGTTCTCAATGTTTTAACACATTTAAACATTTAAAATGTTTGCTAGCTTGTTGTAGCATATTTCTAGCATGATTTAACATGTTTTGTCTAACACTTTCACTGTCTGGAGGAGAGAAGCGGGAACATTGTGCTAAACGTCTCATTTTGAGTTCTACTGACGAAAGCCAGTATGGGCTTGGGTGAGTAAATGATGAGCGAACCTGTGTTTTTCCTGTTGGAGCTTCTCTCATCAGGTCCGTGAGAGTTTATCTCTGGCTGTAATCCCCCAAAAGCAGTCCATTCACAGTCAACATGAAACCATATAAACGCTCCAAGTGTTTTCCATTAAATTGGTCTTTAGCAAACAACTCTGTGGCTATTATCATTATCGTGAGTGATGCCGGCCAGTGAATGTGGAGCCGATATCCTCATTAGAGCAGGTATTTCTGGATGTTCGGCCCTGCTGAGAGACGCTGGGCTCAGGAACATTCGGCTCCACGGGACACACTAATAAAATCCAGCAGGATGGGCTTTAATGGAACCCAAAACCGTCCAAGTAGGAAGGAAGAGAAAGTCACTTTGTGTCTTCAGTCCTCAGCCTCATGTCATCTTGCCAACCTTGTTTGGAATTCAATTCTAATAATTCATATAATAATAATTCGTCTGTTTGAAAGCAGGGACTCTTTACCCATTAGCAGGAACACACACTCGGGTCGGTCACAGTTCATCCCAGCCACCTCATTAAGACGTCGGATTTATTCCTAGGGCTCAAACTGAAAATTCTCTCTGTATATCCCATCATGCTCAAAAAATATATTTATGTGTGTTTGTGTGTTGATGGAAATAACATCACTACATTTATTTCCATCAAGAGGTGCATACATTTTTGGTAAATATATTTGATGTGTGTGTGTGTGTTTATATATAAACTCGGATCAGGCATAACTTTAGACCTAATATTGTGTTGCTGACCCGTCGAGGCATGGACTCCTCTAGACCCGTGAAGGTGTGCTGTGGTATCTGGCACCAAGATGTTAGCAGCAGTTCCTTTAAGTCCTGTAAGTTGCGTGGTGGGGCCTCCATGGATCGGGCTTGTTTGTTCAGCACATCCCACAGATGCTCGATTGGATTGAGCTCTGGGGAATCTGGAGGCCAAGTCAACACCTCAAACTCGTTGTGCTCCTCAAACCATTCCTGAAGCATTTGTGCTTTGTGTCAGGAGCATTATCCTGCTGGAAGAGCCACAGCCACCAGGGAATACCGCTTCCATGAAAGGCTGGACATGGTCTGCAACAATGCTTAGGTCGGTGGGACGTGTCAAAGGAACATCCACATGGATGGCAGGACCCAAGGTTTCCCAGCAGAACATTGCCCAAAGCATCACCTCCGCCGGCTCGCCTTCTTCCCATAGTGCATCCTGGGGCCATGTGTTCCCAGGTAAGCCACGCACACACACCCGGCCATCCACGTGATGTAAAAGAACACGTGATTCCTCAGACCAGGCCACCTTCTTCCATTGCCCGTGGTCCAGTTCTGATGCTCACGTGCCACTGTTGGTGCTTTCGGGCGGGTCAGGGGTCAGCATGGGCACCCTGACTGGTCAGCGGCTATGCCGCCCATACGCAACAAACTGAGATGCTCTGTTTATTCTGACCCCTTTCTATCAGAACCAGCATTAACTTCTTGAGCAGTTTGAGCTCCAGTAGCTCGTCTGTTTGATCGGACCACACGGGCCAGCCTTCGCTCCACACGTGCATCAATGAGCCTGGGCCGCCCATGACCCTGTGGCCGGTTCTCCACTGTTCCTTCCTTGGAGCACTTTTGATAGATCCTGACCACTGCAGACCGGGAACACCCCACAAGAGTTGCAGTTTTGGAGATTTTAAATTTTTTTTAGAGTCTCAAGAGTTCCCTAAACAACATGTTACCTTCCTTTCATCGCTGTAATCTCTCTGCAGGACAAAACTCCCTCATGACCGAGAGACGTCCCGCCGCTGTGGTGTGAAAAGCTCAGTTTAGTTTCGTGTCTGAAAGCGTCCGGTCGGCGAGCTCGTGCTGGGCCGGGTGTGAAGTGGCAGGCTGCTCTCGCCACGTCCCACAGGTGTGCGGTTTTTTTTTTTAGTGCATTGAAGTGAATTTCCTCTCTCTTTCTGGAGTGCAGACAGGGGACGCCCACTCCAGAAGCCCTTTTAATGTGTGTCGTCAGCCCACCTCAGGGAGAACGGCTCGCACAGACCTGTCCATCTGACAGACATATCAATCCAGCCTGGCAGAGCGACGCCACCCCGCCGAGTGCCAGGAGAACGAAGAGGAGGATGACGAGGAAGTGCTCCTGCCAAATAAAAGCTTTTGCTTCACTGCTTTTATATTATGACATGTTGTTCGGGTAGGTGGTTTGGCACTAAAACACGGCGACAACTAAACAATGGCCACTTCAGTGCTCACTGAGATTCTGCACTTAATTGGACGTTTGGAAATGCGAACCACTTAAACACAGAAAAGACGACACAGTTGATTCTGTACATGGTCATACATATTTCATAGCGAAAAAAAATGCTTTTATTTTTTATTAATAAATGATGCCTCAATATAAGTATTTAAAGTCTCTCTAAATATATATATACATATAAATCAGTATTCACTTATATTTAATTAGTATTCAATTAAAAAAAATCTAATTTGTTACAATTTATTCTCTCATTCAGTTATTTTTTTCTTTCATGTAAGTTAACTTGCTGACGAGATATTGGAATGTGATATTTGGACACAGTCCACAAAATAAAGTCCCACTGAAGTGCATTGAAACGCACGGCATTATTCAATGTGTTGACGTAATTTACACTGAAACAGGAAGACTGGGCGGGGCATATTGAGCAGCTCCTCCCCTTTTTAAAAACAGCCAATAGTGTTTAGTTTATATCACAGCTCATTCAGATCCCTTGAGCTCGGTAAAGCTGCAGTTTCCTCCTAATCTCTAACCGTATCTCCTCCTGATCTCCTCCATATCGCTTTAAAATACAGCATTCTGTGCAAAATTCAAACGGGTCTGATCATGGGCGTCGGAAGCAAATCAAATGTGGGTGGGTCCTCTCTCTCTCAGAATTTTTTTTTTACTGGAGTAACGTTAGATGCCATTTACATTAAATACAAATATACCGCCGTTTACTAAAAGATTGATTGGGCCGGACAAAATTACGTAAATCACTGAATCATTTACCTCGGCAATAGTTGTTCGAATCCAAACTCACTCCACCCCCTTTTCAGATCAGATTGGAAAGGCATTTATTTTCAAGAAAACTGAAGAAAATATTAGAAAAGAGGAAATAAAGCGTCTAACGTGTTTCATACTAAGTGTTTCTCGGTTATGTTAAATAGAAATGCGCTGAATTAGAGACGATAAAAGTGAGTGGGTCCAATATCATTGGCCGTAAAAAGTGTGTGGGTCTTTTCCCACCGGCACACAATGGCTCCGACGCCCATGGGTCTGATATGTGTGAACTCGATCACATGATCCACTCTGTGCTATTGTGTCTCCACCAGAGACTGTGCTATTGTGCTATTGGTTCACCGACACTAATGTGAAACATATTTCAGCAAGCATTGTTACATTGGAGCGATTATGTGGAACAATATAGGGGATAATTCCCAATCCCCTATGTAGCGCACTGTCTGAATAGTTCCCTATCCCCTATAAAGTGCACTGTTCGATCATTCCCTATCCCGAATGTATTGCGATTACAACAATCTTTTTCTTTGGAATAACATTCCAAATCTGATTTCACGCCGCCTTAAGTGCTATATTTCACCTTAGGTACTTTGCTATTCCATATTTCACACAATATTTTATGTGTATTTCTTGTGTTTCTTGTGACTCGACGTAAAAATGTGTCACTTTGTCAGCTCTAGGAAGTGGGATTATTCCCTCTCTATCGCTCTCTCTCTCTCTCTCCGTCTGTCTCTCTCTTGATTTTCTGCCGTTCTCTTTCGACGTCTCTTTGTACTCGTCGAGAGCCGAAGATCAAAGACAAGCGGCGTGAAGCTCCCAGGCCTAAATTAGATTCATACTTCCTTGAAAGTACAGAGAAATTGGTAGGATGAAAACTGAAGGTCAGTGTCAGCTCGCTCTCAACAAAATGCCGCCTCCACGCGAGCGGGATTAGGTCTCAGCGGCAGGGATCCCGAGAGCAGGGGAACGAGGAGAGAGCGGAGAACGGGCGTCAGGTGGAGAGGGGCTCTTATCACCCGCGGCCACATCTGAACTGGTTTCTACTCAGAAACGTGCTCAAAGAAACATATTAGACACGGCAGAACCGCAAATAAGAGCTCAGGGCGCTATTATAGATTTAAGAAATCGATGCGGTACATCAATGAAATATTTACAAAGGCATGTTATCTGTGTTTTTCTTTTGCAAACTAAATCTATTTTTACAACCGTTCAACAAGCTCTAATACGTTCCAAACACTGGCAATAACATCTTCACACGTTAGCATTTGTGACTTTTGCACTAGTTTTTCAACAGGATGTCATTATTACCTCAACCCTTGGACATTATGTCCACCGTAACGCTTATAAATGGGCAAATATTAAACGCTATTCATGCTAACCATAAATTATCATGGCATCCTGACAGATTGTTGGTGACAGTGAGAGCTAGCATACCCCTCTGTGTGTTTTTTTTTCTCCCATGGACACAAAGTAATTAAAAAGAAAAAGTGGTGGCCAATAAGCAGGGAAGCATGTAATTACGATGTGTCTGCAGCTGGCTGGGCGGCACTAGCTTTAGCGCTTTAGCCTGTGACCTGTGATGGCTCAACAGACGAATTAATTAACGAGCGTGATCCTCTGCATTTCATAACAGGAGCTTCTCAACCCATCATTTTATTCTGCTATTAATTTCTAAGATCTGTCTCGCCACAACTGAGCCACTCTCTATACTTTTTTTTTGCTAATGCTAATCATACCACATGTTGTCTTTACATTTGTTTTTAATGTTTCTGTCAAGTTGAAGATGTCAAATTCTAAAGGTTATTGAGTAACTGATTTACTGGACTTGAAAAAAACACAGCTACCAGCTAGCTTTAGCTAGTTTTTCGATATTTGGTGGTTGATCGACCAGCTAATCGGCTGACTAGCGACCTTTTCTGGAACAACTAGCAACCAGTTTGGACCAGCTAGAACCTGGAATGTTTTTAGCAAGGTAAGAGAGCATCTCATTTCTTAATAAAACATCCTGAAAGCACGGTAAACTAAGCTAACATCGACTGATTAGTTAGCCTGTAGGTTAGCTGTTAATGCTAACACATGCTAAGCTGACAGTGCACTAGCCAGTGTCTGAGGAAGTTAGCTTATATCTCTATATATAAAACATTCTGAAAGCAATGTCTCATCAACTGTGCTAACTTATTACCTTACAGTTATTGCATTAAAGTGCCCTACTGGTTAGCTGCTAATGCTAACAATACGCCAATTTAATGAAGCTGTCAGTTCACTATAGCCAATAATGTGTGAGGAAGTTAGCTTTTCTTGATATAAACTATTCTGAAAGTAATGTTGCTTTATAATATTTAAGTACCCTGCTGGTTAGCTGCTAATGCTAACAGCGATGAGCCAGTTTAATGAAGCTCCAGCGCATTAGCCAAGGTGTAGGGAAGTTAGCTTAAATCTCATTTCATGATATAAAACATTTTGGAAGCAATGTCACGTTATAGGATTAAAGTAGCTTGCTGGTTAGCTGCTAATGCTAACAACAACGAGTCAAATTAGGAAGCTGCCAGAGCACTAGCTAATTATGTGTGAGGAAGTTAGCCTATATATAATTTCTTAATATAAAACATTCTGAAAGCAATGCCGCGTTATAGTATTAAAGTTTTCGGTAACACTTTACAATAAGGTTGAATTAGTTAACATTAGTTAACGCATTAGTTAACATGAACTAACCTTGAACAACACCTCTGTTCAGCATTAGTTAATCTTTGTTAACGTTAGTTAATAAAAATACAGCTGTTCATGTTAGTTCACAGTGTATTAACTAATGTTAACAAGATTTTATTAATGCATTAGTTAATGTTGAAATTAACATTAACAAAGATAAATAAATGCTTTATAAGTGCAGTTCATCATTAGTTCATGTTAACTAATGCATTAACTAATACAACCTTATTGTAATGTGTTACCAAGTTTTCTACTGGTTAGCTGCTAATGCTAACAACAAACCAAATTTAATGAAGCTGCCATCACATTAGCCAAGATGTGAAGAAGTTAGCTTATATCTCATCTCTTGATATAAAATGTCCTGAAAGGAATGTCTAATCAACAATGCTAACCTATTAGCTTAGCGTTATAGTATTGAGTGCTGCCAACAACAATGAGATGATTAATTGAAGCTGCCAGTGCACTATACAATAATATGTGAGGTTAACTTATTTTTTAAAATATATAACATTCTGAAAGCAAATGTCACGTTATAGTATTAAAGTACCTGTTGGTTAGCAGCTAATGCTTACAATAATGAGCTGATTTAATAAAGTGTGAGGAAATTATAGCTTATATATCATATCTTGATATAAAATGTCCCAGAAACAATGTTTCATCAACTATACTAACTTATTAGCTTAGCGTTATAGTATTAAAGTGCGCTACTGGTTAGCTGCTAATGTTAACAACAATGAGCAGATTTAATAACCCTGCCAGAGCACTAGCCAATAATGTTGGCTAGCCAATAGTTGTTGTTAGCTGCTAATGCTAACAACAATGAGTCAATTTAATGAAGCTGTGTGAGGAAGGTGTGAGGAAGTTAGCTTATATCTCATTTCTTGACATAAAATGTCCTGAAAACAATGTCTCATCAACTATGCTAACTTATACGTTACAGTATTAAAGAACCTGTTGGTTAGCTGCTAATGCTAACAACAATGGGCTGATTTATTAAAGCTGCCAAAGCACTAGCCAATAATGTGTGAGGAAGTTAGCTTATATCTAATTTCTTGATATAAAATGTCCTGAAAACAATGCTGCATTATAGTTTTAAAGTAGCCTGCTGGATAGTTGCTAACGCTAACAACAACAATGAGCCAATTTAATGAAGCTGTGTGAGGAAGGTGTGAGGAAGTTAGCTTATATCTCATTTCTTGACATAAAATGTCCTGAAAACAATGTCTCATCAAATATGCTAACTTATACGTTACAGTATTAAAGAACCTGTTGGTTAGCAGCTAATGCTAACAATAATGAGCTGATTTAATAAAGTGTGATGAAATTAGCTTATATATCATATCTTGATATAAAATGTCCCGGAAACAATGTTTCATCAACTATACTAACTTATTAGCTTAGCGTTATAGTATTAAAGTGCGCTACTGGTTAGCTGCTAATGTTAACAACAATGAGCAGATTTAATAACCCTGCCAGAGCACTAGCCAATAATGTTGGCTAGCCAATAATTGTTGTTAGCTGCTAATGCTAACAACAATGAGTCAATTTAATGAAGCTGTCAGTGCAGTAGCCAATAATGTTGGCTAGCCGCTAATGTTAACAACAATGAGTCAATTTAATGAAGCTGTGTGAGGAAGGTGTGAGGAAGTTAGCTTATATCTCATTTCTTGACATAAAATGTCCTGAAAACAATGTCTCATCAACTATGCTAACTTATACGTTACAGTATTAAAGAACCTGTTGGTTAGCTGCTAATGCTAACAACAATGGGCTGATTTGAAGCTGCCAAAGCACTAGCCAATAATGTGTGAGGAAGTTAGCTTATATCTAATTTCTTGATATAAAATGTCCTGAAAACAATGCTGCATTATAGTTTTAAAGTAGCCTGCTGGATAGCTGCTAACGCTAATAACAATGAGTCAATTTAATGAAGCTGTGTGAGGAAGGTGTGAGGAAGTTAGCTTATATCTCATTTCTTGACATAAAATGTCCTGAAAACAATGTCTCATCAACTATGCTAACTTATACGTTACAGTATTAAAGAACCTGTTGGTTAGCTGCTAATGCTAACAACAATGGGCTGATTTATTAAAGCTGCCAAAGCACTAGCCAATAATGTGTGAGGAAGTTAGCTTATATCTAATTTCTTTATATAAAATGTCCTGAAAACAATGTCTCATCAACTATGCTAACTTATACGTTACAGTATTAAAGAACCTGTTGGTTAGCAGCTAATGCTAACAATAATGAGCTGATTTAATAAAGTGTGATGAAATTAGCTTATATATCATATCTTGATATAAAATGTCCCGGAAACAATGTTTCATCAACTATACTAACTTATTAGCTTAGCGTTATAGTATTAAAGTGCGCTACTGGTTAGCTGCTAATGTTAACAACAATGAGCAGATTTAATAACCCTGCAGAGCACTAGCCAATAATGTTGGCTAGCCAATAATTGTTGTTAGCTAATGCTAACAACAATGAGTCAATTAATGAAGCTGTCAGTGCAGTAGCCAATAATGTTGGCTAGCCGCTAATGTTAACAACAATGAGCCAATTTAATGAAGCTGTGTGAGGAAGGTGTGAGGAAGTTAGCTTATATCTCATTTCTTGACATAAAATGTCCTGAAAACAATGTCTCATCAACTATGCTAACTTATACGTTACAGTATTAAAGAACCTGTTGGTTAGCTGCTAATGCTAACAACAATGGGCTGATTTATTAAAGCTGCCAAAGCACTAGCCAATAATGTGTGAGGAAGTTAGCTTATATCTAATTTCTTGATATAAAATGTCCTGAAAACAATGCTGCATTATAGTTTTAAAGTAGCCTGCTGGATAGCTGCTAACGCTAATAACAATGAGTCAATTTAATGAAGCTGTGTGAGGAAGGTGTGAAGTTAGCTTATATCTCATTTCTTGACATAAAATGTCCTGAAAACAATGTCTCATCAACTATGCTAACTTATACGTTACAGTATTAAAGAACCTGTTGGTTAGCTGCTAATGCTAACAACAATGGGCTGATTTATTGAAGCTGCCAAAGCACTAGCCAATAATGTGTGAGGACGTTAGCTTATATCTAATTTCTTTAATATTCTGAAAGCAATGTCGCGTTACAGTATTAAAGTTCCCTACTGGTTAACTGCTAATGCTAACAACAATGAGCGATTTAATGAAGCTGTGTGAGGAAGGTGTGAGGAAGTTAGCTTATATCTCATTTCTTGACATAAAATGTCCTGAAAACAATGTCTCATCAACTATGCTAACTTATACGTTACAGTATTAAAGAACCTGTTGGTTAGCTGCTAATGCTAACAACAATGGGCTGATTTATTAAAGCTGCCAAAGCACTAGCCAATAATGTGTGAGGAAGTTAGCTTATATCTAATTTCTTGATATAAAATGTCCTGAAAACAATGCTGCATTATAGTTTTAAAGTAGCCTGCTGGATAGCTGCTAACGCTAATAACAATGAGTCAATTTAATGAAGCTGTGTGAGGAAGGTGTGAAGTTAGCTTATATCTCATTTCTTGACATAAAATGTCCTGAAAACAATGTCTCATCAACTATGCTAACTTATACGTTACAGTATTAAAGAACCTGTTGGTTAGCTGCTAATGCTAACAACAATGGGCTGATTTATTGAAGCTGCCAAAGCACTAGCCAATAATGTGTGAGGACGTTAGCTTATATCTAATTTCTTTAATATTCTGAAAGCAATGTCGCGTTACAGTATTAAAGTTCCCTACTGGTTAACTGCTAATGCTAACAACAATGAGCCGATTTAATGAAGCTGTGTGAGGAAGGTGTGAGGAAGTTAGCTTTAGCAAATCACCCATGCCGTGTCATTTCCGTGTGAGCTGTGATGAAGGGATGCTCGCTGCGTCCAGTGCCAGTGTGAGGTTGAAATCCTGTGCTTTTACTGTGTCAGTGTTACTGTCTGGAGGAAGTGCTCTGAAAAACTGACCATCTGCAGGTTTTACATAAAGTTCTGCGCGGTGTGAATTAGACATGGCGAAGCACTGGGAAGGACAAGATCGAGCACTTTCATGCACAATCCACAATGGTAACTTTAAAATGAAGCCCAGGTTTGCATTGTGACACTATTTTCATGATTTAACAGTTTTTAATGCATGCTTTCTTCATCCAAATGCTTTTCTCTTGTGTGTGTTTGTAGTGCAGTGTGACTTGTGCTGTTGTGAGATTCACCCGTGAAGCTTCATACTGCAGTGGCTGATGGGTAAAACCACACGACACTCAGCTCAACCATGTATGCATGCATGGGTTTGGCAGACGCCCTGCATCTAAGGAGCATTTATCACTGCATGTTCCCTGCGATCCGACTGTATCTTGCCCATCTCTGTTCTCCAGAAACCTGAGGGCCGCTGGGAATTTGTAGCATGAGGGCCGGGGACGACAATGGCCGAACGCCAGCTTCTTCTGTATGATGCCAGCAGGAGACTGGAGGGAATCTGGCTGGCAGAGCCGTCTGTAATCGCCGCTGATGGGCTCTTATTAGCCACACTTGTCTGAGGACGTCACCCAGGAGCCCGAGTGGAAGAGGACGGGGACAGTCATCTCACATCACTACATGAAACGCCCAACTAGCTGCTCAGGAAGACAAGGTTACCATCGCTTTGAAGCTATGATTTCTGTTTGATTTGATCCAGCTTAGCTTTCAGTCGATCAGTGTAGGTTTTAATATTTTGATAAATAAATTTATTTTTTATTTCATATTTTTTTTAAGGTGGCCAAAGCTGACTGAGATTGAGAAATGTTAAATTTAATGTTGATGTTTTTCAGGTTGACTATACTATATCTGAACTGTTAACTTTGGCAACCTTAGAATGGTTTATCATTATCATTATTATTTAATTTTGTTGTTGTGTTATATACTGTGTGTGTATATATATATATATATATATATATATATATATATATATATATATATATATATATATACACCAATCAAGCATAACATTATGCTGACCCCTTTTGCTGACCAGTCGAGGCATGGACTCCACTAGACCCCTGAAGGTGTGCTATGGTATCTCAGCTCCAGTAGCTCGTCTGTTTGATCGGACCACACGGGCCAGCCTTCGCTCCACACGTGCATCAATGAGCCTGGGCCGCCCATGACCCTGTGGCCGGTTCTCCACTGTTCCTTCCTTGGAGCACTTTTGATAGATCCTGACCACTGCAGACCGGGAACACCCCACAAGAGCTGCAGTTTTGGAGATGCTCTGACCCAGTCGTCTAGCCATCACAATCTGGCCCTTGTCAAACTCGCTCAAATCCTTACGCTTGCCCCTTTTTCCTGCTTCTAACACATCAACTTAGAGGACAAAATGTTCACTTGCTGCCTAATATATCCCACCCACTAACAGGAGATGACAAGATCATCAGTGTTATTCACTTCACCTGTCAGTGGTCATAATGTTATGCTTGATCGGTGTGTGTATATATATATATTTTAAGGTTACCAAAGTTAACTGAAGAATTAAAAACATGGTCAATTTATTATTATTTTTATTTGTATAATTATTTAGTTTCATATTTTATATATTTCCTACCTTTTTATTCTATTTTTGTAAGTTTTATAGCCACACTTTGTATGTTTGTATTTTTGAGTGAGGTCGTACAAATTCGTACGAATTAGCCACCTCGTAAAATATGTACGAATTGCTGCGAGATCGGGTTGGTATGTTTGTATTTTTCTCCAGTCTATCTATTTTTTATTTTCACTTAAGTCTAAGATTGTTGTTTTGTTTATGATTATAAAATTGTTTGGTTACTCTTATTGGTTAATCTAAAGTCAATTTAGTGTAGGCTTTAAAAACAACATGAAATAAAAAATTCACACCATTAAAATTACAAATAAGTATCTTTTTGTCATGATTTTGCGGTTTTATAGAGACAAAACCAATCTAACCGAGCCAATCAAACCCCTATGAATAAATCAGAATCGCGGCATTGTTTCCTTTTAAACGTTCTTTCATTCAGAAATACAGAACAGGTGCTAAATTATCAGTGAATGCCCTTTCACACCTAATAATACAATACAATAATGCCTACATACTCTAACAGTATGTCTACAGAGAGCACCTCAGCAGGAAGAAACCGTGAGAATGTACAACAGACAGACGCATGTTGAGATATTAGCAGAACATGGACGGCTGTGTAGAGTAAAACTCTTGACGGTGCGTGTGAAACAGATGGCAGGTACAGGTCCAATCCGCTGGGAACGCTCTTGCTGACTCAGAGTTGCGCTTTTTACCAGAGAGGCTTTTTGAAGAAACATTAGCGAAGCAACAATAATTAAGCTTACAAATATTTGTTTGCATGCAGCCGGAGTTACGCAACATGCAATATAATCAAATTGCTTTTGGAAACCTGTAATTTAGAGCAATTTAACTGAAACTCGTTGCACAGATGCCCAGAAAAGAGCTTGGATTTCATGCAAAGCTGTCACGCCGGGCCTTTTTTTCCTCTTGCCGAGTGTTTCCCATGCCTCCCAAAAGCGCCACCCTGATTGTCAGAGCAATTATGCTGCTTGTGATTGGGGTAGCGATTACAAAGCCTTCATTTGGCATGATGATTCTTGTCGCTGGATTCGGCGTGTAATTATGCCAGTACACCCAGGTACAGAAGATAACGACAATGTTCCTCCGTATCACAACAATTATTCAATCTATTTCCCCCATCCATCCATCCATCTCCAATGCAATATTTCAGATGTTGAAATGATAATGCAGGTGCTGAACTAACCCTGATTGCGACAATTATCTGTAATTACTGAACTTGCACAGACAAGAAACTTTCACCGATGCATTCAGGAAAGTTTCGATTGTAATAATTGGCAACTTGAAGAAAATCACAGGTTAACAGATCACAATAACCTTGAACGTCTGGGATGTGTTATTTGAGCGTTTTTCAGATCTTGAGGACGCGTTTAGGGTCCGGTAACTTTGCATTTCTAATGATAAGAACATGTCTACAAACATATTGTTTTCTCCATTATTTTATGCATTACAACTGAAATAATCAATCGCAAAGTGATCGTAAAATTGAAATTACGTTTACATGCATCTGTAATTGCGTCAGGCAAACGTTGAGTTTAACGAGGGGCCATTTAATAAGGGGTTTATTTACACGTCAACGGCGTTTCAGGAGCCTAAAAAATGTGGGGC
Source organism: Gobiocypris rarus (assembly GCA_023029165.1). Taxonomy (NCBI): domain Eukaryota; kingdom Metazoa; phylum Chordata; class Actinopteri; order Cypriniformes; family Gobionidae; genus Gobiocypris; species Gobiocypris rarus. Next base: position 11,140,667 of record CM040929.1, read on the forward strand.
CAATTGTCATATAAACTACAAAAACATGAATTTGTGGGAACGGTTACATTACATGTTCAGCCTAAGGCACGTAGTGATTCTTTACAAAGTGACATCGCCACACATGGAATGGGGATCGTTGTTATGCAAAAAACATCTGATAAATTCTCTAGTTCTACAGGAAAGACTCGGGAGAATTATTTAGACAAAAGCGTATTTATTAATAACTCAGCAAGCTGATAATGTACAGAGTCATTTGGCGTAGGCCCCGTCCGTAGTGATTAATCCGAGGGTATCGGATCTGCCATTAATGCCGAAGACTAGGGCAGGGGCGTAGCCGACCCCCGGGAGGTATGGACAGGGCCATCCTGGTGGTGGTGGGGAGGATGGGGGTAATCGTCGCTTCAGTATCTGCGAACTCAAACATGTGTAAGTACCGAGCTTTTATACAGTGAACATGCGAATATAATTGAATTGGAGTGAAGGCGATAAGTGACGTAGTAATTGAGTCTTCCCAGCAGAACTTATGCTAAAGCTTTCATTTCTCATTCAGATATTAGGAATTGATTTGATTATTCAAGCTAAAAACTTTTTTTTTTTATCGTATTTTGAAACACACTATTTATCTTACGAAATTGCGTCCTTTTTGCAGACGAACATTGTCTGCATTCAAAATTGCTTAATCTCTTGAGTAGGTACTTATTTTGAATAAGTAATATAGTCATGCTCAAAAGTCTACACGCAAAATAAGAGGGATCATAGAGGGATCTTGGTAACACTAGTATGGGGAACTCATATTCACTATTAACTACGATTTTTGCCTCAATAAACTCCTAATTTACTGCTTATTAATAGTTACTATGGTCGTTTTTGTAGTGTTTAGGTATTAGGTAGGATTAAGGGATGTATATTATGGCCATGCAGATTAAGGCATTAATATGTGCTTTATAAACAGCTAGTTAATAGTGAGAATTGAGCCCTAAAATAAAATGTTACGGGGATTTTCACCGGGGGGTGAAAACTTTTTGAATTTGAAAATGAAGGTAAATTGTACTTGATTTGTCTTCCAGGAAACATGGAAGTATCTTCTGTTGCTTCTGACGGGCATTACTAAATGGAAAGAAAAAGCAATATTTAAATGAAATTGATACGTTTGGACATCTTCACCCTGTTCAAAAGCTATTTTTTGTCTTATGGACAATATGTAAACATATTTTATGTAAAATATCTTATACAGGACAGTACTAAATAAAAAATATCATGTATTTTATTACATCTCCGCATCGCTTTTACAACATTTAGAATCCCTCAGTTCTCACCATCTCTGAAAGGCCAAACTAATGTTGATTCTTGTTTTATTACGAGCTCTGTTGTGTTTTCTCTGTTTGGCGTTTGTTTAAAATGGGTGATTCCTCTGAGGTTTGAGATTTAGCGGCTCCATGTTGACTTTTCTCGACCGCAACTAACCTTTACAACTCCCACAGTGATCAATCAATGCCAGTGCATGAAAACGACCATTACTCTGATGTGTTTAGGTAGCACTGATGAGCTCTGGCTCTAGTTTGAGCTGGCTGCCATAACCAGTGTATTTCTGACTGTCGTTTGTCACCAAGAAACAAATGCTGCTTTTCCTGATGGACTCAGGTTAAGTCAAATTGGTAGTACATTTGTGCAACACATTTTTAGATTGCCCTATTCACATTCACCGTTTGCGTTTGACCGATGTATGTTTCTTTGTGCACTCACAAGAAAAGAATGCCCCACTTTTGCTACATGAACAAACCCCCACAATAGCAGGATATTTTTACCTTCAGATATGAAATCACCATTATTGTTCACAAGCTGTTAAACAAAAATTGATCCTTGAATTGGTTGCCTTGTCCTTGGATCACGTGGCCTCAAAAGCGCTACTGTACTCCTTCTGCTTATAAAAGCAAAGATAACTGCACACAAACCGCTCTGTCATTTCTTCCCTGTCTATAAGCGAGTGAAATCTTTTGATGTTGAACTATAGGCAGTGATTTAGTTTGTTCAGATTTTTTGTAGATATCAAAACTTTCAGACGTGAGTCAGAACATGAGTCAGTGCGTCTACAGATCTTCACTGCTGGTGAGTAACTACCAATAGTTTTTATTTATTTATTTCAAATATATATTTTTTATTTAATTATTAATTTTTCTGTAGCAGAAACACAGTTAACTCCTCAAAGGATTACCTGATCATTTACTCACCCCCATCTCATCCAAGATGTTCATGTCTTCCTTTCTTCAGTCGAAAAGAAATTACATTTTGTGGAAAACATTCATCTCCACATAATGGACTTCAATGGGAACCGACGGTTGAAGGTCCAAATCAATGCAGTTTCAAAGGAAGGGCTTTGGATCATAACATGCAATTTAAATCATCTAAAAATCGTTGTACAAGACACAGTGAGGAACCAGTATTGGCAAGTGCTTGTCTGGCTATCACCAGTCAAACTCAGTCTTTTAAGATTGAACATTGGTCTGGGGAGTCTGCTCTGTATTTTCTACTACAAGAGGCGTGATCAACAGGCATAGCTCAAATGACTGTATGCAATTAGATAGTCCTTCAACCAATCAGACCACAAGAGGCATGATCAACAGGCATAGCTCAAATGACTGTATGCAATTGAATAGTCCTTTAACCAATTAGACCACAAGAGGTGTGATCAACGGGCATAGTTCAAATGACTCTGTACGCAACTGGATAGTCCTTCAACCAATCAGACCAACGATCCATCGCTTCACTATCCATCATCGTGTTAAACCTGGCAATAGCACGCCAGGTGGATAAGGCGGTTTGTGATTGGTCCCCACAAATTTGTAACAGAAACAAGATAAAAGTATGTACAGGTTTCCAGACTGAGCTGCAGGGTGAAATCAAATTGCCGGTAGATCGGGCTTGGTTTACCCAGTCTAGGCAAATGCAGCAACTAACTAAAAATGTAGACATTACTAAGACTCTGTGAGTCAGAGCATATATCTTCGTAAGAGACAGCACGGAAGAGTTACTTTTACATTTGAGAATGACAAACTTTACAAGTTTTTTTGTAAGAAGTTAGAGTCAAACTTTTGTAAAAGACACAGTGAAGAACATTAGGAGCCAGTAGCTATGTTTCCATCACCATGTTTTCATGCGCATTTTAAAGTATCGCATCAGAAACAAATGATGGAAATGCCAGATTTTAACACTCGCTTGAGGTGGTTTTTGACTTGTGAACGCACCTAATTGGCATTTGTTTCGCAACAATTAAATTCTTTCCCAAACAGTTAATCTTGTATATTGTAAAGATTTACAAACTTTATAAAAATGTTTCCCCCTATAAAACCTTTTATTACGAGGTTTTGGAGCAAAACATGCAAGTTAAATCATCTAAAAATCTTTATACAAGACACAGTAAGGAGCCAGTTTTGGTAAGTGCAGTTAATAATTTTTTTTTAAAAGTTTTTCTGCTATTTTCTTTCCCCTTGGGCAACACTAGTTAAACTGTTTTCAAAACGGACTAACTTTTACATTTATGCAATTCAGCTTTTCAAACAAATGTGTCAGAAAATGTAATTTTACACCTACTTAAACAAATAACGAGCTGATCCCTGTTTTCATCTGGTAATCTGACATCCCTTAAATAGCTTAAGTGTAGTTGGCTACTTTTTACTTTGCTGAGTTTGACGTTGACTACATTACATTTATCTGCAAACTTTTGGATCCAAAAACGAGGCTGTTGTCAGCGATCACGTCATCTCTTGTTGATGTTCAGCAGAAACCGAAGGAGATGCTGGAGTTTATGAGCACCTTGGGTAGATGACAGAACAAGAGGCAGGGAAACATGACGCGATGGGGGAGGTGTGGGCTCGCATTAATCCACTGAAAGGCTTTTAGCGGTATTGCTTTCCAACGGTGCGCCGGTGCTGAGTACACCGCCCCCATAATTCCATTCCAGCAGTAATTTAATTTAGTGCCAGAGCTTTTCATTTTGTGAATGAATCCACCCTCCACTCCACTCGGCTGCTTCCCACCATCCTGCTACAGCTTTCGCTCACCGCGCCGCTCATTAAGCAAACTCATTTGATAGTTTCGGCAAGTGTGACGGAGCGCCGCCGATGAAGCCCCGCCATCAACCGAGGCTCTCTTTGGAGAATTACGCTGAGTCATTGAGCTATTTGGGTAATGCATGGCCATCGCCATCCAAAGGACAGCCCCTTCCCTGTCTTGATTAACGTTGCCATAATTTAACTGGGCTATACGTGTCTTTATGCATAATAAGAGCTCTGGAGTGAGGAGCTGTTTGGGGGCAGCCATGGCTGTTTTTCTTTGACTCTAATCTGTAATCTAAAGCATGAAACCTTACCATTAAAGATAGTGTCACTAACAACGTATACCATAGTAATCAGTGTAGGGGAGTAACTAACTAAAATTTGTCTAACTTAGCAATGCTACAAACTTGACTGCGTTTTTCAGAAACTGTACGGAGCGCCTGAAGCTTTACAGCTGAGGAAACGTATACATTTATAAATCAATTATTTAATAAATAAAATTATAAATTTGGAAATACTTTTTAAATAAATACTTTGAATGTATTTTTTTGCACATAATACAAAATATTATTAATATTATTATTATTATTCACTATATTTTAATATATAGGTACATATTTTAATTATATATAAAAAATACTTATATGAATTTAATAATATTAAGAAAAACTGTTTATTTTATTATTTTAAATATCGTTAAATATCGGGGGGTCAATCAGTAAAAGAAAAGTTGGTTCTTTTTTTCAAGGAAAAACAAGCTCAAATTGACCATCATGTCCAGCTGTTGTGATGGTTGTCTAAAAATCAAAGGCCCTGGAGGTCTCGTGTTTGATTGCAGTCCATTTTGTTCCAATCATTCGCCAAAACCAACCATTTTCTTGATCCGGGATGAAAAATAAATGTCTGTGTAAATCTCACTGATTGTTTTTATGAATAATATATCATATATTTTTGGATTGACTATACCTCTTTTATATTGAACTTCAAACGCGTCCATCTGGCCCAGAGGTGACTGTCCATAACATGGCAACCCCAGCGTGTGCGCACATCAAAGCTGATGGATCAGTCGACCTGCGGGCCGCCCTGACAGCGACGTCCCCCATGCTTTGATATCTCCTCGTTCTGATGAAATGGTCCAGCTCTGTGGGAGCCCCGGGCTTCAGGGGTTTACACCAATACCAAAGATCATCTGTAGGAGGAACAAATAGCCCAAATTCACGCTTGACCTACAGTACAGACACAAAATACGCCACACTGCTGAAAGTCCAGTGGAGGTTTTAAAGTCACCATGAAATCAAAATGGACAATTCTTGACGTGCCTTGTAATCTTGAATCAGAATAACTTCCCCTCCTCTCGCAGTGACATCTCTTTTCTTCTCTGATGACGAGGGCGGGGCAACCTGTCACTCACATGAGATCCACCAATAGCAAACCACAACCATCCCGCAAACATGTAATACGAATGCGCATGAAGTCAACGTTTTCACAAATTCACTTTTTTGTTGTTTACATGGAGACGGTAAAGGCATCGTTTTCAAAAGTTTGCGTTTTCAGGCCCCCAGAACGCTGTTGTTGTGTAAATTAATGGACAAAATGCATACAAATCTGAAACCGGTGTCATGTAAACATACCCTTAGTTTCAGTTATGCTCCCTACTGTGTGTAGGAAGTAGAGCAAGACAACTCTGTAGGTTTTAGAGCACATCCACTGTGTCCAGAGAACATAAACTTGAGGAACAAATGCCAAATCTTGGAACGGCACGTCACGAATGTGGGCTTAATTTGCTGAGATGCTAGTGTCAACAAACGCTGAAGATAGCTAGTCAGATTGTTAGCAAGACGAGGGCCAATTTTACCTGGCATGTGACCTCAGGTGGCTGGAGATAAACTAGACCTGGCTTGGTCATTAGAGATCCACCAGGACGTTTGTGTCAACAGTTGGACAGTGCGTTTCGCAATTATTTCACAACATCCGTTTCGGTGGGGGCGAAATCAAATATATGCCATTTTTGGGGATGTTTATTGGCTGTAACATTTTTAGACACTTGGTCTAAAATTATATTAATGATGTGAAACAGAAGAGAATGGCTTTACAGTACAAATAGGTAAAGTCTTCTATAATAGGATAGGAGACATATTGCAATCTATGGAAATTAAGTTTAAATTAATGCGTACCACATTATGTTAATTTTGGACGGATGTGTTTTCTCAGCTATTAACTCGACCAGCGTGAGGCCCGTCAGGTATTAGATCACTGACAAGGTGTGTGTACTATATACACCATCTCCATCTGAAATAAAGCATAATGACATAATCTCTCGGTGTATTTGTTTGGTGTTACTGTCCGGGGTGAAGTAGGTCATCCTCTGCTTTCAGCGCTACCATTAACAGTCGCGCGTCTCTTTACCTCATCGCTCAGGCTTGCCGTGCTACCCGTGGGCAAAGCGCTGCATTAAAGCTTTTTATATTTCATAGATACCGCTCATGGGTGGGGTAATGGGACCTGGTTGACATGCTCGAGTACAGACAGAAGCGGATAAAAGAGTGGTCTTCACATACGTACCTCAGGCTTCCTGTGTTAACGCAGAGGAGAAGCACTCGCGCGAGTCACTCAGAGATTCATATTCATCTTAAATAGCGGAGTCTGCACGTTTATAACCATTAACGACAGATGAACAATATCATAAGTGTTTTTCCATCTGATGATCGATATAAAAACATCGACATCTGATAAGAATCCACCCGACTTTAAAGAGCGCGAGTATTTAAAGAGACAGATGACGTAACTGCAGCGACCATTATTGTCGGTTGGTGTGGACAATATCAAAATACGTTTTATATCTAAAGTCTTTGACAAAATGGACCCTTTGGACAGCGATTAGGTGATTTCACAGTTGATAAAGTAAATCTTAAAGGGATAGTTTACCCAAAAATGAAAATCACCCCATTATTTACTCACCTCAAGCCATGTGTAGGCCTATATGACATTTATCTTATAGTTAAATAATGGCAGTGCAACATTTGAAGCCCATAAAAGTGCATCCATCCATTATAAAAGTGCTCCACACGGCTCCCGGGGGGTTAATAAAGGCCTTCTGAAGCCAATCGATACGTTTGTGTAAGAAAAACATTTTTAACACATTATAAAGCAAAATATCTAGCTTCCCGCGGACCACCTTCCGTATTAGCATAAGTGTTTTGAACTATACTTTTTTCGTAAGTTGAATATGGAAGGCGGTATAAGCTAGATATTTTACTTTATAACATGTTAAATATGATAGTTTTCTTAGACAAACCCATCAGTTCACTTCAAAAAACCTTTATTAACCCCCTGGAGTACTTTTATAATGGATTGATGCACTTTTTTGCTCTTCAAATTTTGGGCTGTCATTATAAAGCTTATTATCCAGGACATTTTTTTATATAACTCCGATTGTATTTGTCTAAAAGAAGATGTACAGCTAAGATGGCTTGAGGGAGAGTAAATCACGGGGTAATTTTCATTTTTTGGTGAACTATCCCTTTAAGGTTTTTTTATATTTTCTTTTTTTATCAGCTATTCATTTACATTTATAACACTAGCATTAAATTACAGAAAACTGGTTAACGCTCGGCTGCTATTAGAGTGTTTCTAATACAACTGCTGAGCGAGTGACAGCATTTGACAACTTTCTTCTGAACACGGTAATCAATCTTTCACTCTTGTAAAGTCATAGAACTGCTTTTGTGGATATATTTTTCTTTTGCTATTGGAGCAAATGGAGACCCAAAAATTATAGCCTATTGTTTTTGTTTCTGTTCACCACTATAGTTTACTCAACTATGATGGCTTCTGCGAACACCAGAAATGTGAAAAGTGTCCTTTTAGAAAGATTCAGAAAAGATGAATCACTGTCTGATCGATTTCGGTCTGAAGAGAAGGGTTAAAATCATGATCTCCGCACCATTTGTTTTTGCTTCTGAGATCTGATATAGTGTCTGGATGCAGTGATGCATAATGTCAGACTTAACAAGTGGATAAATATTATCATTAAAGTCATTGTTTCAGCTATCTTTCTAGTTGAGAATGGATGTTTAGTGGCCCCAGACAGGTAAATGTTCCCTCTAAGCTTCTAGTATCACCATAAAAGACTCTTCAACCGTGATGACCTCAGCCAGTCGTCCCCATCGTCTTTTGTTTAGCCCAGTGTGAAGGTCACTTTCATCTTCGTGTGTTTCCAGGCTCCGTCAGAGGTGTGAAGGCCGCCGGCCACCCGACCGGCTTCAACCCACCCGGCGTGTCAGAGCGAGTTTCCCCAGAGCCAGCGAAGAGCCTGGATCAGCATCCCGCAGGCACATCGGCTTGACGTGTGGGTAGAAGAGCGGAGTAATTAAGTCCATCCCGTGACAGGACGAATGAGGTTGAAAAGCTTCAACCTGCCAGTGAATTCCCCGTGCTTTTGAAATGGAAGTGGTTGCGTTTTAGCTCGCCGCTGCCGGTTAGCTCGTTATGAACAATTTTGCATGGTGAAATGTCACGGCGTGAGATTTTTGGAAGGTTGATGGAGTCGAGATAAAGTTTAGATGCTGTGTTATATTTTACAAGTACATTTTACAGCCAAGGGCTGTCTGTTTTATTGGTGGAAATATGCAAATCCGCTGCAGATTGGCCGCCGTCCTTGGAAAACCGGTACTCTTTTTGGTTCCCGAAAATGAGCACTAAAGAAAATTGTAAAACTCTAAAAAAATGGACGTTAAAGGTTTTTCTTGGAACCATCAATGCCAATAAAGACAAGAGTGTATAAGGTGCCGTAATCCCAATCTCACGGCAATTCGTACGTATTTTACAAAGTGGCTATGAGGTGACGAATCCGTACGACCTCACTCATACGAATGTGTATGATTCTTGCTAAATCATATGTATTTTACAAGTTGTCCAATTCGTATGAATTCACACAAATTACCTAACCTCCCAACCCCGCCCCTAAACCTACCCGTCACTGGGGTTTAGACAAATCGTATCGTCTGGATGCCAGCCGAATTTAGCCCTGCCCACAACATTTTTGCCGGGGGGATTCGGTCTGGACTCGATCCATAAAGGAGGTATTATGGCCGAACAGAAACTGTTCATACCAATGAAATTGTCAAGGCGGGCTTTAGACAGTAACGTAATCATCCACGCGAACGAAGGCGCTTTGGGTTGAATTTGTTCTTATCCTAAACGGAGAACTTGTTCGTATATGCATTCACCGTCACTATTTCTCTCAGAAACGATGATCGTGTTGGGAAGTACTCTGTCTCCTTTAATTATTTTTTTACAACTCCGGAAAAGATCGTTTACACTCATCTTTTTCTTCTAACGTTACTTATTCCAGCGCGCGTGCAGACAGGGTTGCCAAGTTTTTTTGCAATGTCGAACAATTGCTACTCAAACTATAGCCCAAAACAATCCCAATAGCTTTTTGGTGGGGTTCTCCGGAAATAAAAATGGCGTTTGGGGGGTAAAATATGTTATTTTGGCATGGTTGCCTGCTACAATTAGCATTCCTGGGTCTATATATCGCATAATTGGGGTCGCTACAACCCGCGGACATGGAGAACAACCCGCGGGAAAAACACGGACTTGGCAACACAGTTGAGTTCTGTTAACATTTGAAAACTAACGTTATGCGTCGCTCCGGTGCTCTGATTGGTTGTAGGTCTATCCAATTGAGGTCTTTCCTGGTTCAGTTGAAACACACCCCATAATCACAGCCCAACGGAGCAGTATCAGACTCATATTCTGACTAGAGTTGAGTACGACCACAAATTGAACGAATTAGCCACCTCATAAAATACGTACAAATTGCAACCATAACCACTGAAGAACCATTAATTTGATGCTGTTAAAAAAGTGTTTAAATGTAAATGTTATGCATATGATACGCAGCACTCAAATATTGATGGTTCAAATCACGTATGTGTCATGTTCCTGTTTTGTTTCTGTCAAAGGTACTGACCAGTGGAAATCAATGTGAAGAAAGAGGGATTGTGGGATTGCATCTCTTCAATATTCATTTATCTGGTACGTTCCTTCACTCTAGACATTGACAGCTCTTGTTGATCTTCAGAAAACATTGTAAACGGTCTTCAAATACACGTAATCGCAAAGTTTGAATGGTTCTTTTTTTTTGGGATGTAGTTGACAGACTGCTCATCTGGCTTTTCACAACACAAGCTGTTCTGCATTCAGCGGCCGTTTCGCTGAGAGAAAGCACCTCTCGGGTTTTCAAAGTAAATGGTCTCTCACATTCTCTTTTGCATTGATGGCAAGTCTGAAGTGCCCTTTTAGGCGTTGGAAACTTATGCACACCGTAATGGATTATTGAAAAGCAGCCTTAAGGGTGGTTATACGAGGGCTTTGACATGATCGGACAAACTTGTTTTTTTTACTTTCTTTCATTCAGAGAGTCACAAAGCAGCATAATTATTCTGTCTTATACCTCACTTTGGCTGACTTTTAAGGGCCGAAAAGTATAATCATATGTAAATGTTTCTCCCTACACCAGATTGGTTTTGTGCGCCATTGCTAACTTCAAATACGCAATACATTCTCATTGTAAAAAATGTCCCAAACGCTTTTAAAACGTGGTTGGAAGCCCAATTTGAATAAATTTCATCCAAAATGGCGTGGACTTAAGAGAAATGCGAATCCGCTAGATAAGAAGTTCAGAGTATTGTGCCGTTAGCTTAGCGATATGCTAATTTCGCTGTCACCTATTACAATGTGCAAACTACTGAGAAAACAAATACTTTACGGACTTGTACAGCAGCTTTCTTGTTCCTGAGATTCAGTCTGCCTTGGTTCATCCACAGACAGACGCTCTCAGCTCCTGTTAGATGGAAAGCTGGACGCGTTCGGACAAGTTTAAGCTCGTCACAGGCCGTTACAGCACCACTTAAAGATTAGTGTCATAGAATTGAACGCAGACAAACTCTCTCATGCCACCTGAGAACCGTCCTTACATCTATTTTCTGTTCTCGTTTTCCCCGCGCTCTCTTTTGTGTGTGCAGAAGGTGCTGAAATTGTACACCTTTCAACAAATAAATTGCCGTTTAATTAGCATCACAATTTAATATTTTGTGCTGAAATTATTTTTGAGGACTTCTAAATTGGCATGAATGGTTGGAGAAAGCGGGTCGCCATGGAAACAGCGCTGTATGTTTATTTATGAAGTGGTCCTTTGCTGTGACCTGCCCGTAATATCAGCGTAACGCGGCAGTCTAATTCAGAGCTGCACATTTATTATATTGAACCTGAACGTGCCGGCGGTCGCAGCGCTCTGATGAAATGAACTGAGCTTCGGATGTCTATGCATAGGAATGCACAATGCAACTCTGATCTCTTCACCGGCGGCAGCGTTATACATCATTCCAAACATTAAAAAGCATTAATTTGTGATGTAACACTCAATATGCATACAAACAGACATACAAGTATGCATATGGATGAATCTCATAAAAACAAAAAAGAACGTTTTTTTTGTTATGTTTACATTGGGGTTTTATTTGCATTGTGACAAGTTGATAACACTTTAGATCTTTTCACTCAATTCTATATAATTAGGTTAATGTGTTAATATTTGTGTTGCATTTAAAAATGTATTAACATTATTAATTACAGTAAACACACACATATGTATATATAATTACTTGCATGTTGTTAAAGATATAATTTTCCCAGCAGAACATTGGCCAAAGCATCACACTGCCTCCGCCGGCTCGCCTTCTTCCCATAGTGCATCCTGGGGCCATGTGTTCCCCAGGCAAGCCACACACACACCCAGCCATCCACGTGATGTAAAAGAACACGTGATCATCAGACCAGGCCACCTTCTTCCATTGCTCCGTGGTCCAGTTCTGATGCTCACGTGCCACTGTTGGTGCTTTCGGCGGGGTCAGGGGTCAGCATGGGCACCCTGACTGGTCAGCGGCTATGCCGCCCCATATGCAACAAACTGCGATGCTCTGTGTATTCTGACCCCTTTCTATCAGAACCAGCATTAACTTCTTGAGCAGTTTGAGCTCCAGTAGCTCGTCTGTTTGATCGGACCACACGGGCCAGCCTTCGCTCCACACGTGCATCAATGAGCCTGAGCCACCCATGACCCTGTGGCCGGTTCTCCACTGTTCCTTCCTTGGAGCACTTTTGATAGATCCTGACCACTGCAGACCGGGAACACCCCACAAGAGCTGCAGTTTTGGAGATGCCATCACAATTTGGCCCTTGTCAATCTCGCTCAAATCCTTACGCTTGCCCATTTTTCCTGCTTCTAACAAATCAACTTTGAGGACAAAATGTTCACTTGCTGCCTAATATATCCCACCCACTAACAGGAGCGGGGATGAAGAGATCATCAGTGTTATTCACTGGTCATAATGTTATGCCTGATTGGTGTATAATATATATAAATACAGTAAAATACTGACATATTTATAAAAAAAGACAGTTGGAAAAAAAACGTATATAGTGTATATATAGTAGGAAAATGCCAGAATGCCAAAGGGTCAGAAAAATTATTGACATTTTGTTTTCTTCACTTTCTTTCAGTAACACTGTTTATTTATAGTGATTTTTTTTTATTAACATGATCAAATATATCCTGGACTTGTTTTTGTGAGATTTGTGCATTTTATTACTGTTTTAAAGCCAACAACCGTCCACAATCACCGTCTCCAGAGTTGTGCTTCACTTGAGCTGTAAATTAACTAATTAGCTGCATAATTGGCCGAATTAAAGCTCCAATCAGTATAGCTTTTGCTGTCAGAGGTCCTTCAGGTAACTTAAATCAGCTGTCATTCGGGACACTGAAAGGAAGACAAATCTGCCCAGTCGAGCGAGTAATGACTTGAACCGCATGTAAGAAGGTCTGAGTAAAGCAAACAAAAGCGCCTCGATTAGCTGAAAGGGCTCTTCATATTCTGTAGGGCTGCGCTTTTGAAGAAGAGCTCTGTTTTTTCCTCCGTCTGTTTGGGACCCGCTGTGCCGCCCGGTGACCAGGAGCGAAACAAATCAGGTCACCTGTTCTTCAAGACGCTCTTCAGGCTTGTTGTGTTGTCTGAGTTGGTCCTCTTGAGTATTAGCCGAGATGTTCTGGGCTCTCCGGGGCCGCAGTGAAGTTGTTTGGGTTTGACAACATGCAGTTGTGATCCGCGCTGAAATGTCCACTTTTAAATTTTAATAGACATGTGAGATGGGAGTCGAGGTTTGGATACACAGACGCGCTCAATGCCGCCAGTGAGTGCTCTCAATCACTGATCAGAAATGATTATGAAATATGCGCTATATGCTAAGTTATGTTTTTACATTGCTTTAACTCATCAAAAGAAGTTATACAAGATTCAACTAAATTTTTTAAATCAGTTGTAATTCATCATGTAATTTAAGTTGAAATGACTTGGAGTGGAAAGTGAAGGAAAAGCAGCAACATGTGTCCAGCAGGCATGTGATTTCCCACAATGCACCTCCTGGCGGTCCCACTCTGGCCTCCCGTGTGATTCCAGGGCACAATCATTCACAGCTTAATTGCATAAATTGCCGTTACACGCCAGCTGTTTCCAACATCTTCATTCCCCTGTCTGGAAACACCCCAGATGGCTGGGCGAGAAATGTGAGTGGAGTTTGATGTACTACAGCCATAAAGAACGATTTCACTGCGGTCGAGTTTCCACAACCTTCCCCTGCTGTTGGTCCGTCCAACGGAGCCATAATGTGACACTTTAACAAACACTTTTTGTGTTTATAAAAACAGAGCTAAACATTAACGCTTGTCCGAGGGACAAGTGAAAGAGAAATTTACTTGCCTGAAAAAATCACGGACAAGTAGCCAGATTAAAACGTAATAACTATAATAAAAACAACTTCAAAATAACGATTGAATCACCAAAACACAAGAATGACTTTTATTTCATTCAGTGTAAGTGGCGATTGATGGTGTATAATAATTAGGGGTGCTCCGATTGATCGGCAACCGATCTCTATCGGCCGATAATCGCTTTGGGATGATTGATCGGCGGTCTCTAAAAAGGCAGATCTCATGAAACGATCGCATGCTGACGACACATAAAAACCTGTGCCTGCCGTGAGAGCTAGGGCATGATATGCAGCGACACCGTCTCATTCTCTTTCCGGCGCGGGTAAAATAATTATAAGGTAGGTACAATTCATATTTCTATATTAAATAACTTCCGCAGTCATTTGAAAACTTTCGGTGAGACGTAAGTTCACAAACAGGTCGAGTGAATCACCGCGTCTCTCTCTCTCATCGCATCGCATCTGCACTAAAATCAGCTGCAGTTGACACAGGATTTGCCACTTGCACAATCGAGGCAGTGTCGCATCGTCACTAAAGTTTCAGTGTTCAAACCGCTCAGCACTCGCACACACACACACACAGGCCATCTCACAAAAAGCTTGCGGGTACAAATTGCGCTGAAATGGTAAAATACGCACAAATGTATGAATTACTGTCTTGACGAGTATGCACGTAAACCCCGCCGTGCAACTGCATGTAACCGTATCCGTGTTTGCTGTCGAATAAACTGCTGTCTCTGAGTTTTATGACGCTTTATGACGCTCACTGCTCTTGAATTACTAACTTTTGCAACCTTAAAGGGTTACTTCAGCGATTAGCATTAAGCTTTGTATCAGTAGAAACCCGGGAGTATATTCAAATTATCGTACTTTCCCCCTCATATCCCCCTGAGACGAGAGAATTATGTATTTTATTTCTGGAAAAATTCCTCCGATGACGCAAATATCATCATTTTGCATCATCTGAGGAGTTTTTGTCCAGAGGCTGAAGACTACAGCCAGCAGGAGGCGCTGTTTCCACATGTTTTCAACATCACACTCACAGCACTCGGCTCGGGAGCTGCGGAGATTCATGTAAACGGAGCGGTGGAGAGCAAAGTGAGCGTTTTAACTTTTAAACTTCCTATGAAAGTTAAGTTTCCAAAGACATGAACTGATCATGCGCTGTGAATGCGGACGCGAATCCCGCGATTACCTCCGCTCATGTGATGAATGTAATCCGATCCTGCTGCGTTTGTGCCGTGACACTCAATCGGCTCACTCGCATTATATCGAACAGACACGTTCAGTTTTTAATTTTAGTGTCTCTAACTGAACTGATTTTATGAAAATGAACGCGGTGGGCAAGTGATCCAGTAATCCAGTAGCCGACTAGCCGTGCCTAGAGTAGGGCAGTGAAGCAGTGCATTCTGGGAGTTGTTGTCTTTCATCCCCATGAGACAAAAATACATTTTCTGTGTTTTCTCAGTCCAGAAGGCACCAAATTCAAAAATAATTTCACATTTCTACTACATTAATGACCCAGTTTAAATACAGATTACAGAAATACAGAAGTACCCCTTTAAGTGTAAGGATTAATCTAATTTAATTTATCCAAGGAATACCAATATTAATTTACATTTGATTTCTTATTAAATGTCTTTAGTATTTCTTACCTCAATACTAATGTTAGACCTACCTGAAGGTCTTTAAAAACAAAAAAGTACTGCATAATCAAATATTTAGGTGAGGTAATGATATATATTTATATGACAAGACTCACCTAAGGGGGAGATTCCCCCATTGTCAGAAATAAAATTCAGGCCCTGAGTGAATGTCTGTAAAATTCCCTATAAATCATTCTACATGATAAAAAGAAGGCTTCAAATAGATCGATATCGGTGAAGATACTGCTTCCTGTGATCGACTCAAAATCCTGATTGGAGCACCCTTAACAGAAAAAAAAAACTTGCCATAGTTTTGTCCTTTGTGGCAGTAACCCGTTTTGGTGTAACAAGTTTTACATATAGCTGCCAATTATTAAATGTAATCAGCGTTTTAAGAGGCTACATCCCATTAAGCTGATCTGATGTGTGTTGGTCTGCCTAACCCCTCTTTGTTTGGAATAATTTTATGTTACTCTGCCTTATTTGGGAAAGATGGCCTACTGTAGCCTTAAGTTATCTCATTTTCTAAAATAAACACCTGGTGGTTCTTCAAGATCTTGACTCTAGCCTATTTCTACAGTTTTTTTTCTCAATACAGTTAATTTAGAGTTAGTTTCATTTCTACAAATGGTGCAAACTCTGCAAGATTATAGATAAAAAATTCCCATTCCCCTGCCATTCTGTGATCGGCAGTGATCGTCAATCGGCAGATCATGATCTTGGTGATCAGTAATCGGTGATCGGCCCCAAAAATGCTGATCGGAGCATCTCTAATAATAATATATAATGTACTGACAATACAAAGGTTGCTCAGTTGAGGCTCGCACACCTGATAAATCGAAACAAAAAACTCAGAAAGTTAATGTAGTGCGGTAAATTAAGTCACTTACATTTTAGACGCAATATTAACTGTTTTTGTTCTCTTTCAGCCGCGAAAATAGATCAGAACCACAGCGCATTACTGAACAATTTTCATTTTCAAGTTACATTTTGAACGAATCATTTGAGTCAATGATTCAGTGACTCATAAACAGCTGCCTCGTTCTTGAATGAATCAGCCGTTTGAACGAATCGACTCACGAATCGAATGAGTCGACTCACGAATCGAATGAGTCGACTCACGAATCTAATAAGTCGACTCACAAATCGAAAAAGTCGACTCATGAATCGAATGAGTCGAATCACGAATCTAATAAGTCGACTCGCTAATCGAATGAGTCGACTCACGAATCGACTCACAAATCGACTCAATGATTCACTCTTTCACTTCTGACGGTTTAGTTTCTTCATGTTTAAAAGTATCATTCTTTCCCACATTTCTTATTTGTATATTCAAAAAGTATTAAAAAAAATCTCTCATAACATTATTTAATACAGTTGTAATTTTTCACAGTAAATTATTTACGTCACTGCCGTTAAATGAAATGAAAATGAATTTTACAAACAATTTTTACTCTAAAATTACTATAAAGCCATGTGTCTAACCAAGCTGTGTTCCAAATTTGAAGTTGATATCACAAAAATTAAAGTACCCATGAGATTTTGTTTAGGCGTAATACCAAACATAGCCACCGGGGGACACATTACATTTTTTTTTTTAATGCATTCTCTTTCGGTCCAAGTATCACAAAATATAAAAACCGTAAGACTCAGCCCTTTCCGACGACATGTGTTTTTTCAAGATTAGAAAAGGTTTTGATTATAGTTAAAGTAGTTAAAATAAATGTTGTAATACGAAACCTGACACCGCCCACTAGGGGGAGGAGCCTGCTAAAATAATTTAAAGTACTGTTTCTATGGTAACACAACGTCCAACTTTAAAACAGTTTTCACGGGATGAATTTTGAGTTCGTACGCTTTCGAATGATACCTAATTTATGATAACTACTATAATATGTGATATGAAAACGCTAAATTTACCAAATTTAAGAATTTAAAATGAAAGATGACGCATATATTTAATAAGATTGGGGGAAATGCCATTCATAAAGGTTAAAATAAAATGTCCTCAGGCTAAATATCACAAATATGCAGATTTAAATATGTCAAAGCTGAGAATGTTGCTTCAGAATAAATCATATTTACTCCATAAAAATCCTATTTTTTTCAGACAAGCAACTTTTTTTGACTGTTTTACTGGTCTGAAGGACCTAATGTTGAGCCCTGGGTAAGAGTCCCTGCTATGTGGTTATGGTTAGTTTGACATCAGCCAGGGTTAGTTTTACTGTAGTATCTCTTGCAGATTCCCGCTCAGAACCCATGCGCCCCGCGTTGGGCGCCACGTCCCGAGCCCTTATCTCCGGCTCTCAGAAAGTCCCCGCTGTCTCTGCGATTAATCGCGGCCGCTCGGCTCGAGACAGGATGTCACGCTAGCATTTATCGCTAGCCCGCCGGACCCCTGAAACAATGGCTGTCCTTGTTCTCCAGGATCCGGAGACGCCCCCAGCGTGGCCCACGGCGGCTTCTCTTGGCGGACCGGAGCCTATCGGCGGAGACACATGTATGGAGCATTCCCTACGGTTCCCGGGAAAGGACACGCTCCGAGGAAAACCCTTGAAGATTAAGATGCACTGGTAACAGGTAACAGGTTGACTGGGGGAGTCATTATTTACTCAATGCTTAACCTGTATGCTTATGAATGTTTGTGCAGTGAAAGCTCTGGGATCTCGTTCTGTATAATCAGTTACGACACTCGTTCGCCTCCAGTGGCTTCAGACTTGATTATTGCTATTATGAATGCAGGCACGAATGATGACGATTGACTGATATTGAATTTTTACGGATATTCACACTTTTCAACTTAATCTAGTAAATAAATATAATGTATTGTAATGTTGTTCAGATAAAAAAATAGTAATAAGTTGTAATTTGTAATTTTTGTAATTATTAATTTATCTAAAATTACAAAAATAAACATATGCATTAGATTTTATTATAATTATAATAATAAAACTAATAATAATAGATGTTATTTATATTATTATTATAAATTCATATGTTGCTTTTGTAATTTTAGATACATTTTATTGTTAAGTGTCCTGCTTTATTATTATTATTATTATTATTATTATGTCAGATGTAATATAAAATGACAACAAAACAACATATTTGATAATAATAATAATAATAATAATGTTTAATACAATAATATATGTTTTTGACATTTTAGATTAATTTTGAATGTTAAATGTTTTAATGTAAAATTTTCCATAATTTCTATTAGTATTATTTCAGAAGATTTACATGTAAAATTACATTAAAACAACATAATAATTATAACAGTAACATATAATCCAATAATAGATGTTATTTATATTATTATTATAAATTAATATGTTGCTTTTGTAATTTTAGATACATTTTATTGTCAAGTGTCCTGCTTTATTATTATTATTATTATTATTATTATTATTATTATTATTATTATTATTATTATTATTATGTCAGATGTAATATAAAATGACAACAAAACAACATATTTGATAATAATAATAATAATAATAATAATAATAATAATAATAATAATAATAATAATAATAATAATAATAATGTTAAATACAATAATATATGTTTTTGACATTTTAGATTAATTTTGAATGTTAAATGTTTTAATGTAAAATTTTCCATAATTTCTATTAGTATTATTACATATAGATTTACATGTAAAATTACATTAAAACAACATAATAATTATAACAGTAACATATAATCCAATAATAGATGTTATTTATATTATTATTATTATAAATTAATATGTTGCTTTTGTAATTTTAGAAACATTTTATTGTCAAGTGTCCTGCTTTATTATTATTATTATTATTATTATTATTATTATTATTATTATTATTATTATTATTATTATTATTATTATGTCAGATGTAATATAAAATGACACCAAAACAACATATTTGATAATAATAATAATAATAATAATAATAATAATAATAATAATAATAATGTTTAATACAATAATATATGTTTTTGACATTTTAGATTAATTTTGAATGTTAAATGTTTTAATGTAAAATTTTCCATAATTTCTATTAGTATTATTTCAGAAGATTTACATGTAAACATATTATAACAGTAACATTTAATCCAATAATAGATGTTATTTATATTATTATTATTATTATTATTATAAATAAAAATGCTTGTTGCTTTTGAAATTATAGATACATTTTAATGTTAGTTTTATTAATGTAAAAATGTCCTTTATTATTATTATTATTATTATTATTCCAGATTCTAGTTCTTCGAGAGAGGGCTCCAGGAGACGTGACGGACGGGGACTGGAGCTGGTTCTGTCCAGAAGTCAATCGCTGGTGTTTGCTGGAGTCGCAGTGGGACTGGTACCCCCCTCGAGGTCCCACACCGGGCAGGCGTGCCTTAGTCCCGCATTCAAGCTGGCTAAGGAACAGGTGCACTGCGAATGTTTGGGGAAGTTGGTGAGGCACTCCAGGTCGATAACCACAAGGGTGTGAGCCTCGAGGGAAAGAGTCTCTTGCTCTAAACAGGTCTAGTCATCTGTTACCATTGGTGAACCAGGAACAGGCTGAAGACTCAAACTTAAACTTTAATAATCATGCTCGGGAACAAACAGAAAGGCAGGGAAACACACTCCAACATATCAGTGACTAGACAAAGACAAACTTAAGTAGAGAACAGGACCAAGATGACCAAACTATACTAACGAGGGTTACTAAGGAAGCGGACGAGCGGGAAACTGTGACAAAGGAACATATGTGAGATAAATCACTGATATGAAAGATTTTAATGTAAAATTACTTTAAAACAACATTCACTATTTTATAATAATAATAATAATAATAATAATAAAATAAGTGTTGCTTGTTTATAATTTGCACATATATAAATGTTGCATGTTCCTCTCACAAACTATTATCATTGTTATTAAATATAAAGCATACTTCCGTGCTTTTGTTGTATTTTATGATTATTTTTCCCGTTTATGGATTTTGTGTGAATTTAGCTCCTGGATCATATTCGGCTCCTCGTGTGTTCCCGCAGCGCTCCGCTATTCTGTTCAAGTCTGAGAATATGATTGAAAATCCAGCGATTGAGCAGGTGTCTCCTGAAACCACTCTTTCTTATGAATTTACTGGTTAAGTGGGTTTGCCAGGCATGACAGTAGCGGTTTCCGCGTCCTCTCGGGCTTAATGGATAATTCCGAACCTAGCCGTTTTTAATATTGCATTTCCGATATTAAACACTTCGTCAGCGCACTGCCTGGAGGAGAGACACTACTATGACAGATGATAAAATTTCCTGCTCGTTAAAAATGCAGGAGACCGTGTCTAGAAACGGGAGGTGACGTGAGGTCCCTCTCGCTCAGGCGTGTTCGAGCTCACACAGTCCATCATCGGGGTCGGTAAACAGCCAGTCTGGTGTTCAGATTAGGCCACGGTCTGTGCATGTGTGTGTGTGTGTGTGTCCACCTCTAGGATTTCTGCTTTTGAGCGGCGAGATGTAGTCTTTGGGTCCCGCTGAGGTAAGCACAAGGGGGACGGGGAGATTGGATGGAGTTATTGTTGGAGCGGTTCATTGTTTAGACGAGTAATAAAAGAGTCCACTCAGCTGAAAGGAGCTGGTCATATTGCTAATCAGGAGGGAACACTCCCTCTTTCTCTTTAAAACTTCCCAGCTAGTCACAAAACAGGCCTAAAAAAATTATGAATCATTGCGCTAGACAACAAAACATCACATAAAATGTGTTTTTTACAGTTAGCCTGGTGATTTCCAGGTCAGTCCCCCTACATTTATTATAACTTTTGATTTTTGGTTGAATTCTTCACTGAAGTTCACTAAAGCTATTATACTCTCTGTGATAAGTAGCATGCTAGCTGAACAACCCACGTTATATCATAATTAAAGAATGGAGATCACAATAAAAGCCACTTAGAGACATTCACCTCTATGATTACGTCAAGCATGTGCTTTGTATTTTTAGCTACCTGCCCTTGTAATTGCTAGTTATGCAATGCACACTTTCTTTAAGAACGTATATATGCTAAGATAACACTTCTCGTGCCTTGTTGGAGGTGTCAAAGGTCATCTGACTCACCGGAGGGACGACGAGGCCTACAGCCCGAACCTCCTCTCGGTCCCTTGGATCCTTCTCAACGCATGTTCTTCTCAACTCCCACGACGCCGAATGTCATCCCCACTTCTGCTCTCTGACACGCGGGGAGGCGCAGTGAGACAGCGAGTCATTAACGCGTCCCTCTCTCTGTCGAGCGTGGACCGGGCCACCTGTGAGGTGCCGCACGGCCCCACGGCGCTAATTGGTGCAACAACAAGTCATAAATTAGAGGGCAGGGTGAGGGTGTGAAGGACAGAATCAACAGCCCTGGTCACGCTGCATGAACGAGTCAATCGCTGGGCAGTATAGATATGCATTCTGAAGTGATACAGAAGGAAAAACGAGTGTTTGGGGGAAAAATATAAAGATATAATTTACAATACTCTGTATTTTATCTCTTTACATAAATACAATTTTCTACCTAAATACTATAATTTCGTTATTTTACTAACCCAAATAAGGACTCACCCGCACTATAGGAGGGGAAAAAGAAGAAGTAGCTTCCTTCCACTTAAGAGTTGTGCACTTTTTGTTTTAATATATCTCTTTACATAAATACTATTCTCTACTTAAAACTATAATTTCATTATTAACCCTGTGTTTTGTATGTGAATGCTGTTTTACGTGAATATAACCACAGTAAAGCACAAAGCTTTGTTTACAAAATAAATAAATTCGCAGATGTTACGTCACAGCCATGAAAACATATGGATTCATGCCGAATGAGAGGGAGATAGATAGATAGATAGATAGATAGATAGATAGATAGATAGATAGATAGATAGATAGATAGATAGATAGATAGATAGATAGATAGATAGATAGATAGATAGACAGACAGACAGATAGATAGATAGATAGATAGATAGATAGATAGATAGATAGATAGACAGACAGACAGACAGACAGACAGACAGACAGACAGACAGACAGACAGACAGACAGATAGACAGACAGACAATGATAGATAGATAGATAGATAGATAGATAGATAGATAGATAGATAGATAGATAGACAGACAGACAGATGATAGATAGATAGATAGACAGACAGACAATGATATGATAGATAGATAGATAGATAGATAGATAGATAGATAGACAGACAGACAGACAGACAGACAGACAGACAGACATAGATAGATAGATAGATAGATAGATAGATAGATAGATAGATAGATAGATAGATAGATAGATAGATAGATAGATAGATAGACAGACAGACAGACAGACAGACAGACAGACAGACAAACAGACAGATGATAGATAGATAGATAGATAGATAGATAGATAGATAGATAGATAGATAGATAGATAGATAGATAGACAGACAGACAGACAGACAGACAGACAGACAGACAGACAGACAGACAGATAGACAGACAGACAATGATAGATAGATAGATAGATAGATAGATAGATAGATAGATAGATAGATAGACAGATGATAGATAGATAGATAGATAGATAGACAGACAGACAGACAGACAGACAGACAGACAGACAGACGATAGATAGATAGATAGATAGATAGATAGATAGATAGATAGATAGATAGATAGATAGACAGATAGATAGATAGATAGATAGATAGATAGATAGATAGATAGACAGACAGACAGACAGACAGACAGACAGACAAACAGACAGATGATAGATAGATAGATAGATAGATAGATAGACAGACAGACAGACAGACAGACAGACAGATAGACAGACAGACAATGATAGATAGATAGATAGATAGATAGATAGATAGATAGATAGATAGATAGATAGATAGATAGATAGATAGATAGATAGATAGATAGATAGATAGACAGACAGACAGACAGATGATAGATAGATAGATAGATAGATAGATAGATAGACAGACAGACAGACAGACAGACGATAGATAGATAGATAGATAGATAGATAGACAGACAGACAGACAGACAGACAGACAGACAGACAGACGATGATAGATAGATAGATAGATAGATAGACAGACAGATGATAGATAGATAGATAGATAGATAGATAGATAGATAGATAGATAGATAGATAGATAGACAGACAGACAGACAGACAGACAGACAGACAGACGATGATAGATAGATAGATAGACAGACAGACAGACAGACACGATGATAGATAGATAGATAGATAGATAGATAGACAGACAGACAGACAGACAGACAGACAGACAGACAGACGATGATAGATAGATAGATAGATAGATAGATAGACAGACAGACAGACAGACAGACAGACAGACAGATAGATAGATAGATAGATAGATAGATAGAGTCAATGGCAGAAAGAGACTCATCAGTGTTTTGTGAGAAGAGTCGAGTGATGATGCGCACTGATACGGTCTTATCCTCACGTTTCTCTCCATCTCGTTTCGAGCGCTGTGATTTTAGGGACGTGTAAGTGTAGCGGCACACTCGAGGGTCATTAAGAGACGGGACGTCCTCAATCAAACCCGTGACCCAGTAACGCAGAGAAAGAACATCTAATGATGGCTTCCATGTTCTGCAGAGAAAAATCTCATGCTAATAATATTTCACCTAATTCTCTAAGGGTCTTAATCTAAGGGTAGTTATACACAGATATTATGAATATTTAACGGCAGTACACCATAAAAATGCTGGGTTGTTTGGGTCAAATATGGACAAACCCAACCATTTTTAAACCCAATGGTTGGGTTTGTCCATATTTGACCCACACATGGGTTGAAACAAACCAGCATTTTTTTAGAATGTTTGAACGACGATTATTATAAATGAAATATTTGTATTATTTATTATTGTTAATTGACAATTATTTGAATAATTTGTAATGATTGAAATGGAATGTTTGACATCAGCACGAGTGTTGAGATGGTTTTAGGAGATGACGACCAATTAGAATCCATTTCCTGAAAAACAATGCATGGTGTCAAGCGCCCGGCAATTAGTACCGCGCGGTAATTAACTCTGAGCTGCTCTGGACGGATGCCTGGTGCGGAATCATGCAGATGTTTTTCTTCATTAATATCGGAAATGATCCCAGTGGTGCGTTGTTTTGCCCGCGCCGTCGTCGCGTGTGCTCTCACGCTACAGTTTACACAGCAGATCTGTTGATTAGATGCAAACAATGCAACTAAAACACTTTCACATAACAGTTGCATTAGAAACTTGAAGTGAAACCAGAAGCAGAAACCACGGCGTGCAGTGCAAATTCAGGCACATATGATATTTTTTCCTGCTGGTTTTACACGTAGGCCGCTACACACTAAGCCCTACAGGAAATCAAATCCCTCTAATCTCAAGCCCTCCACCCCATCCTCTTCCACCGGCTGTATTTGTCTCTCTTATCACCTCCGAGTCAATTACCGGATCAAACGGCTCGGTTAGGTACAGCTGTCGGAGGCGGACACAAGCTTTGGATCTGATACCAGATTCCATCAGTTATTCCACGGGTCAAACAGGAGGCCACGCATCTTCTGTCAGTTACGTCTAATGCTCTCCTAATTACCCCTAATCAGCCGACAGAACTAAGAATTCAGCAAACGCTCGGTTCATGGAAGCAGGTTTTAGCATTAATGGCTCCGGGACTGAAGGCTCTTGACCTCTCGGACCGCTTCAGAAACATACGGATCTTCTGTTTGTATAATATTTTGATATTTGAATATCTGAACATGCATTATGTCCCCCAGTTTTATTCTAGCTTCATCCATTCTTTTTTATCAACACTTTGAATGTAGGTAAGTTTCATTAAAAAAAGCAACATTTTGAACAAAAAGCTGAGACAATCACGTTTTTGGCAAATATTACGCCTGACTCGTTTTTCCAGAAAATAGGCTAAATTATAAAATTGTGCTTTATTAAAAAGTGCATATATACAAATGGGGATCGCAATAGTACTATTGTAATGTGTGCATTGCTCCCATACACACACACACACACTAAATTTGGGTTGTAGGCTATTGTGACGGATCCTCGAAAAATGTTCTACCTCTAGCGGTCCATGGACCCCAAAATTTGGAGAAAGTTTGGTTTAGATAAAAGTAGGCTATGACCCTATTTAATGATCTGAGCTCACGGCGAAGATGCTCTTAGGGCGTGTCCGTATTTACTTTTAGTTTAACGACGGAAAAAATGGCTGCCCCGCCAGCCTCAGAGTCCAAAAGGGCTAATCTCTTAATGAGTCATGGGTGTGGTTGGGCGTAATGTGCAATAAACCAATCAGAGTCTCATCTCCCTTTCCCTTTAAAAGCCAGTTGCGCTCGCACCATGGTGGATTCACTGTAATGGAAAGACTGAACACTTCTCCAGAGAGGAATCTTTTATTTTTCTTATTTAAACGTGTGTGTGCTGCTGTGCTTCCATGTGTGTGTATAAAGCAGTGTACACGCATTGTGCACCACCTATAGGTGCATATTACTATAACACAAAAAGTACTGCGTTCCTCAAAATAGCAATGCGCCACCAAGAAATTGTGAAAGCCACTATTTGCCACTGTTTTCGTGTGTGTCTCTTTAAATGCAAATGAGCTGCTGATCCCGCCCCCTTTTCTGTAAAGGGGGCGGAGCCTTTGGATGAGTGACAACAACAACTGGAGTATGGAGAACCGAGAACCTCACACAGTGAGTATAATTCGCAAAGATGGATAAATACTGTTTGACCAACTTCATTTTCAGAACATGTAAGTACCGCACGTTATATTTTGTGAATGTGCTGGTTAGGACGCTTCACAGTGGCTAAAGTTACCATTGTCGCTGTATTCACAGAGATCAGAGCTATGACATTAGTTTAATTTTTAAGAAGTAATAAAAGTGCATCTGAATTATACAGGCGGTGAGCATTTGAGGATGTGGAAGCCATATTAGCACATTCAGAAAGGCGATTTGCAAATGCACACATTATAAAGTGCGGTACTTGCGTGTTCTGGATATGAAGTTGGATCACCAAGAGTTAGATTTGATCCACTTTTGTACAAATCCTGCATTTACTTGCCCTCGTTTGCAGTCCAGGGTACAATGATTCACACCAACATATACGAATTTAGCTCATTTATTGGGCACATTCCCTTCACAAATGAAATAAATCCACTGCATCCTCAGTGGCTCAGATTCCGGGAGTTTATTAGTACAGCCAAAAACAGAACCGTTGTAATGTTTAAACAGATGAGACATTTTATGACTAGCTGCTCTAGCGAAGGTATAAACACGTCGGACTGTGTTACTGAAATAACACCGTCGGCATGCCAACAACACTCTAAGCAACAGCTCAGCCCAACATGGCCACGCCCCCTTTGTTGCGTCCCCGGGGGCGGGGTTTATGTATATTTTAGGGTTTGTGATGTCACCAACCCATGAATAATCTTGTTGTAGCCCCTACCAGCCGTTTGTTGTAGTCCCTTTGCATGTAACTTTGAGCGTCATAACTTTGCAGATGTTGTTTATGCTCAAACAGCAACACCAACACTACACACTCACTAAAGTTAAGAAAGTAGGTTAGTAATAATACCAGTTGACAGGTTTCCCTGTGTGTTTACAGCATTAGTTGAGAGAGATTTGTTTCTTTGGGAAAAGTTAACAAGATCAGAATTGAATCTCCTCATCCATAACTCTCACTCAAAGCTAAACTCAAAAGTTGGCAGCCCTGTTAGTTATGCTTGTATCTCAATATAAATGTAAGTTACTGAAATTTAGGGTTTTTCAGCACCATTTCTGTTTACAGATTTAGAGGCTTCCAATTGGATCAAACCACCTAGCAACCACACAGCAACCAAATAGCGTCGCCCTGGCAACCATCACACCACCTTATCGTCACGGCAGTGAGTTCAGAAAATCTGCAGAAAATGTCCAAATCTAGTTTGTGTCTGTGATGTTTAATTTATCTGCAACATGTTCATTCCGGGTAACGCAGTTTAGGGGATTCTGAGAAGGAACACGACCACGCTTCCATCTTGTTTTTTATTCCCCTTTGTACATTGATGTTTTCTGAGGGATGAGTCCGACTGATCAGGACCCTCAGACAAGTTGAGACAGCTTGAAAGTGTGTGTGCGCGTGACTGTACGCGTGTGGGTGTTGATGTTGAGTTAAAGATCAGAACAGCAAGCGTCTGTGCTCGATATCTGGACTACTGTGTGTATTTTTAGAACACGTTTCCTTTGAAGGGACGAGAATGAAGCGCCGTCCGCTGTCTGATCTCTCTCTTTCTCTCTCTTTCTCCCGCACTGACCGCATCCTAACATGAAAGACGCCTGAAACATTCATGCGTTTCAGATGGTTCAGTTGCATGGCCTTGTGTTTTTAATGCAGAATATTTGGAACATAAAGAAATCGACTATCCACATTATTTAGATGGATACAAGCAGTTGCAGCTCGTATAGCGCCCTTATTCAGGCAACACGAACAGATTGAATTTGTATTATTCAGTCTATTATCCCATTGAACTGAACAATAAGCACCATTGAGAAACTAAACTGCCTTAATAAAAATAGTTTATTTGCGATTTTATGTATAGTTATATAAAACCCGGAGTTATTAGCTGTTTAGAAATTAAGCATCAACTGAAGTAAGTGGTGCGTTTGTGTAAGAAAAATATCCATATTTAAAACTTTATAGACTAAAATAACTAGCTTCCAGCGGTCAGTGGTACGCAAGTCGACTTACCTAAAAGAAGTACCTATTACAAGCTATCTGAATCAATGGGATCACTTGGGGTCCTAAAGGACACCCAATTTCATGGGGGGGAGGGGGCCCAACTGGTCACTACGCCAGAAAGCATGCAAGCTACTGCGACAATGGAGGCCTACATAGACTAGAGATTGTACTAGAGAAAGTACCCTCTTTTGACTCATTCAACTCGAGCATGTAAATCGATATTACATGGGCTGTAACTCATGGCGAGAGATTGCTCAAAACTGCGCAATGCGTTATGTCCCATTGTGTGTGCCTGTATACGTGTACAAAAATAGAGTACACTTTCTACTCAAGCCGGCTGTGCGTAAAATAAAACCCCGCCCTCTATTCAATATTCTGTTTAATTTGGAAATACACTATAATGCCAAAAGTTTTGGGATGCCTGTCTTTCCATGCACATGAATTTTAATGACATCCCATTCTTGATCCATAGGGTTTAATATGGAGTCGTCCCACCCTTTGCAGCTCTAACAGCTTCAGCTCTTCTGGGAAGGCTTTCCTCAAGGTTTAGGAGTGTGTTTATGGGGATTCTTCTAGAAGCGCATTTGTGAGGTCAGGAACTGATGTTGGAATTAGTCTCCGCTCTAATTCATCCCAAAGGTGTTCTATCGGGATGAGGTCAGGACTCTGCGCAGGCCAGTCCAGTTCCTCCACACCAAACTCGCTCATCCATGTCTTTATGGAGCGACGCTTTGTGCACTGGAGCGCAGTCATGTTGGGACAGGAAGGGGCCGTCCCCAAACTGATCCCACAAAGTTGGGAGCATGAAATTGTCCAAAATGTCTTGGTGAAGCATTAAGAGTTCCTTTCACTGGAACTAAGGGGCCAAGCCCAACCCCTGAAAAACAACCCCACCCCATAATCCCCCCTCCACCAAACTTTACACTTGGCACAAGGCAGTCAGGCAAGTCCGTTCCCTGGCAACCGCCAAACCCAGACTCGTCCATGGGATGGTCAGACAGAGAAGCGTGATTGGTCACTCAGAGAACACGTCTCACTGCTCTAGAGTCCAGTGGCGGCGTGCTTTACCCCACTGCATCCCACGCTTTGCATTGCTCTTGGTGATGTAAGGCTTGGATGAGCTGCTCGGCCATGGAAACCCATTCCATGAATCTCTCTCCGCACTGTTCCTGAGCTCATCTGAAGGCCACAGGAGTTTGGAGGTCTGGAGCGATTGACTCTGCAGAAAGTTGGTGACTTCTGCGCACTGTGACCCTCAGCATGCGCTGACCCCGCTCTGGGATTTCACTTCGTGGCTGAGTTGCTGTTGTTCCCAATCCCTTCCTCTTTGTTATAATCCCACTAACAGTTGAGTGTGGAATATTTAGTAGTGAGGAAATATCAGGAATGGCCTTATTGCACAGGTGGCAACCTATCCCGGTCCCACGCTTGAGTTCACTGAGCTCCTGAGAGCGAGCCATTCTTTCACAAATGTGTGTAGAAGCTTCTGCATGCCTAGAGCTTGATTTATACACCTGTGGCCATGAAGGGATCGAACACCTGAACTCATTTGGAGGGATTTGGAGGGGCGTCACAATACTTTTGGCAGTATAGTGTATGTTGACTGAATTACACTGAATTAAAGTCGGTTTGCTACTTCTGGTTCACGTAAACTTTAAATATATACATTTAAATATGATGAAACTCTTTTGTGGTGAGATACATCACAGCCCCATTTACACTAGTGACACTAGGGAGTGAGGTATGAAGCAATGTAAAATTCATTATACTTGTATTCTGTTCATGCGTATTTCATTGAATATACTTCGTCTTTAAATGAAACCAATAGAATCCAGGCTTTCCACATCTTTCAATTAATTAATTTTGCATGACTTTCCCACATTTCTCACAGATTTCACACTTAAAAAGATCAACTTCTATAGGCAATGAAATATTTCAGAACCAAGGAATACAATACATGAGGTTTCATAACTCACTCCTTAGTATCACTGTAGTAAATGAGGCCGTTATGTATCACATGTTAATATTCATCGCATATTTAAACGCATGGACGGGACCGGAGAGATTTGTCATAAATCCAGACACTCACTCCAGAGTAAAATGTTTTTTCTCTTTTTTTTTTACATTCTCGTTCTTCATTATCCTCCACCTGCGTGTGGCTTTTGATTGAGGTGATGAGCCTGAACAGAGGAATGTTCAATTGCGCTCGTTTTCCATTAATTCCTACACTTTTCATCGCATTCAGATCCACTGTTATTGAAGCTACAATAATTCTATTACGGAGACAAAAGCCAGAGATCCGTCAGGAAGACAGTGAAGTGAATTGTGTGGAGATTTGAATTAGAAAAGATAGGACGTCACCTTTTGTTATAGCTTTATATTGTGTGACTAACACTATTTATAGTATCTAGATTAACCATATAGTACGGAAACACACATATATAAGGTGTGTAAAAAGAGGACGTTAATGGGAGAAGGACCAGTGGTGAACCGGCGACAGGGTCATGGGCGGCCCAGGCTCATTGATGCACGTGTGGAGCGAAGGCTGGCCCATGTGGTCCGATCACACAGACGAGCTACTGGAGCTCAAATTCCAATATCAACATATCAGCCGATATTCTTTACGTGTATATTATAGTACAGTACCAGTCAAACGTTTGGACACACTTTCCCATTGGCATCCAAACGTTTGACTGGTACTGTAAATAATACAGTACATAATATACATACATTGTACATAAATACAACAGAACAAACATACAAATGAAAAACAGGCATGTCATGTAGGTCTAAACATCACTTCATAATCTTCACTCTCTCTCTCTCTCTCTCTCTCTCTCTATATATATATATATATATATATATATATATATATATATATATATATATATGAGAAAACGCTTCCCTGCCATTGACAAGATTTTCCTGCTTTCCATGTTTCCACTGTTATACGGTAGGGGGCGCTATTACACATCTCCTGAACGAGTACTGAATCTCCTGATCAAAACACAGGCGAAGAAGAAGCAGAAACAGCAGATGCATATGTAAAATAACACGATTATCAACATTAAACAGCATATAAATCAAAACGGCTTTATTATTGAATGAAATGTCGACCCAGGACGAGCTCTAGGACTGTGAAGCTTTGATGGTGTTGACTCCATCCACTCCATCTGTGTTTGATCATCGTTCACAATCTCATCTAGATTTAGTCTTTAATAAAAACATGATTTTCTCAGCTTTTTGATAAAGATTTTTTTTTTTTTTCACGAAGCTTACCCACATTCAGGTGTTGATAAAAAAAAGAATAAAACAGAGGCTCTGTTCTTTCTTTTGAAATATTGCATGTTCAGATATTCACACAAGATATTCTGTGGGCCATGAAACTTGTGAAAATGACTGGCAGCTGGCAGTGATGGCAAATTTTGTGTTTATGTTCACTTAAGACATAACCGACTATGTGTACGATTGATAAACAACAAGAAAGGCATTTCGACATTATTTTTTTTGTGAATATCTGCGCACTGTGAGATGCATGTGCGTGCGTTCATATATGCCGATGTTGATATATCTGCAAAAATTATTAAATTACATATAATGGTCATCAGATCATTCACATTAGAAGAAATGTCATACATTCTGTATGTTTCATATATCTGCAGACCCACTGCTTCACGGACACCAGGTTGGAAAGCCTATGAAAGATCGAAGCACATCATGTGGACTCAATAAAGCTTGATGTGCAGGTAAAATGCTCTGAAATGATCCGTATGCCACAAAATCCTCCTCCATCTTCATCTGCGATCTGATCTAATGTGTTTTTACAGATTGCAAAGTCGAAAGTCCACACAGCAGTGCTGTGAGTAATATAAGCTAGGGTTTAACTGATGATATTTGCACAAGTGCTGGTTTTCCTTGAAGCTTCATTTGAGTGTACGTCTGTTCTTAGGTTTATATTGAATGTTGGTATGGTAAAGGTCAGACCTTGATGGCTCTGTGAAAATGGGATAATTTCAATGACTACACTTTCAATATTAAAGTGCTCCTATCTAAATACAACTCTGAATAATAATAGTTATAGGGTTTCTAGGATGTTCTGGGTTTTGGGTGTTTTTGGTGGTGTCTAGAGTGCTCTGGGCAGTAACTAGGGTATTCCAAGCATTTTAGGGTGTTCTGGTTGTTGTTAGGGTGTTATGGGTCGTTTCTATGCTGTTCTGGGCTGTTACTACAGTAGGTGGTTGTTAGGGTGTTCTGGGTCGTTTCTATGCTGTTCTGGGCAGTTACTACAGTAGGTGGTTGTTAGGGTGTTCTGGGTCGTTTCTATGCTGTTCTGGGCTGTTACTACAGTAGGTGGTTGTTAGGGTGTTCTGGGTCGTTTCTATGCTGTTCTGGGCAGTTACTACAGTAGGTGGTTGTTAGGGTGTTCTGGGTCGTTTCTATGGTGTTCTGGGCAGTTACTACAGTAGGTGGTTGTTAGGGTGTTCTGGGTCGTTTCTATGCTGTTCTGGGCTGTTACTACAGTAGGTGGTTGTTAGGTGTGTCTGGGTCGCTGTTCTGGGCTGTTACTACAGTAGGTGGTGGTTAGGGTGTGCTGGGTCGTTTCTATGCTGTTCTGGGCTGTTACTACAGTAGGTGGTTGTTAGGGTGTTCTGGGTCGTTTCTATGCTGTTCTGGGCAGTTACTACAGTAGGTGGTTGTTAGGGTGTTCTGGGTCGTTTCTATGCTGTTCTGGGCAGTTACTACAGTAGGTGGTTGTTAGGGTGTTCTGGGTCGTTTCTATGGTGTTCTGGGCAGTTACTACAGTAGGTGGTTGTTAGGGTGTTCTGGGTCGTTTCTATGCTGTTCTGGGCTGTTACTACAGTAGGTGGTTGTTAGGGTGTTCTGGGTCGTTTCTATGGTGTTCTGGGCAGTTACTACAGTAGGTGGTTGTTAGGGTGTTCTGGGTCGTTTCTATGGTGTTCTGAGTCGTTACAACAGTAGGTGGTTGTTAGGGTGTTCTGGGTCGTTTCTATGGTGTTCTGGGCAGTTACTACAGTAGGTGATTGTTAGGGTGTTCTGGGTCGTTTCTATGCTTTTCTGAGTCGTTACTACAGTAGGTGGTTGTTAGGGTGTTCTGGGTCGTTTCTATGCTGTTCTGAGTCGTTACTACAGTAGGTGATTGTTAGGGTGTTCTGGGTCGTTTCTATGCTGTTCTGAGTCGTTACTACAGTAGATGGTTGTTAGGGTGTTCTGGGTTTTGGGTGTTTTTGGTGGTGTCTAGAGTGCTCTGGGCAGTAACTAGGGTATTCCAAGCATTTTAGGGTGTTCTGGTTGTTGTTAGGGTGTTATGGGTCGTTTCTATGCTGTTCTGGGCAGTTACTACAGTAGGTGGTTGTTAGGGTGTTATGGGTCGTTTCTATGCTGTTCTGGGCTGTTACTACAGTAGGTGGTTGTTAGGGTGTTCTGGGTCGTTTCTATGCTGTTCTGGGCTGTTACTACAGTAGGTGGTTGTTAGGGTGTTCTGGGTCGTTTCTATGCTGTTCTGGGCAGTTACTACAGTAGGTGGTTGTTAGGGTGTTCTGGGTCGTTTCTATGCTGTTCTGGGCTGTTACTACAGTAGGTGGTGGTTAGGGTGTGCTGGGTCGTTTCTATGCTGTTCTGGGCTGTTACTACAGTAGGTGGTTGTTAGGGTGTTCTGGGTCGTTTCTATGCTGTTCTGGGCAGTTACTACAGTAGGTGGTTGTTAGGGTGTTCTGGGTCGTTTCTATGGTGTTCTGGGCAGTTACTACAGTAGGTGGTTGTTAGGGTGTTCTGGGTCGTTTCTATGCTGTTCTGGGCTGTTACTACAGTAGGTGGTTGTTAGGGTGTTCTGGGTCGTTTCTATGCTGTTCTGGGCAGTTACTACAGTAGGTGGTTGTTAGGGTGTTCTGGGTCGTTTCTATGGTGTTCTGAGTCGTTACAACAGTAGGTGGTTGTTAGGGTGTTCTGGGTCGTTTCTATGGTGTTCTGGGCAGTTACTACAGTAGGTGATTGTTAGGGTGTTCTGGGTCGTTTCTATGCTTTTCTGAGTCGTTACAACAGTAAGTGGTTGTTAGGGTGTTCTGGGTCGTTTCTATGCTGTTCTGGGCAGTTACTACAGTAGGTGATTGTTAGGGTGTTCTGGGTCGTTTCTATGCTGTTCTGGGCAGTTACTACAGTAGGTGGTTGTTAGGGTGTTCTGGGTCGTTTCTATGCTGTTCTGAGTCGTTACAACAGTAGGTGATTGTTAGGGTGTTCTGGGTCGTTTCTATGCTGTTCTGAGTCGTTACTACAGTAGGTGGTTGTTAGGGTGTTCTGGGTCGTTTCTATGCTGTTCTGAGTCGTTACTACAGTAGGTGATTGTTAGGGTGTTCTGGGTCGTTTCTATGCTGTTCTGAGTCGTTACTACAGTAGATGGTTGTTAGGGTGTTCTGGGTCGTTTCTATGCTGTTCTGAGTCGTTACAACAGTAGGTGGTTGTTAGGGTGTTCTGGGTCGTTTCTATGGTGTTCTGGGCAGTTACTACAGTAGGTGGTTGTTAGGGTGTTCTGGGTCGTTTCTATGGTGTTCTGGGCAGTTACTACTGTAGGTGGTTGTTAGGTTGTTCTGGGTCGTTTATGTGCTGTTCTGGGCAGTTACTACAGTAGGTGGTTGTTAGGGTGTTCTGGGTCGTTTCTATGGTGTTCTGGGCAGTTACTACTGTAGGTGGTTGTTAGGTTGTTCTGGGTCGTTTATGTGCTGTTCTGGGCAGTTACTAGGGTGTTTCTTGGGTGGTTACTAGATGATGCTAATGTTCAAAAGCATTTTCCTCCAGTCTCTGTGATATTCTCATCTCAAAATATGGATCAGGTTCCTCTTTTAGTGCAAGTTTGTGGGATTTTTTTTCTCTTGCTCAATTTTCTTGCCTGCTATGTAAAATCTTTAAAACCTATCGCTTAAAAACGTAAAAACTCAATTGAATAGCCACATGGTTTGAATGATCTCTCTGCAGTACAAACTGTTCAGGCCAAGATTTGCTGCAAAATGTGGTACTTGGTATGAGCAATAGTATTAGCGATGCTTAGCAAACAACGCTAATAATAAACATCAGGCAGCTTAATTTGAGCTAATCATGCAGTTTTCTTTTGATATCAGTACTTTAATTTTAAGTGATTGTTTTTCTGTCTTGTTTTGTTCTCATCTGTTTATTATTTTTGAGTAAAATTCTCAGTTGTTAGCGCCTGACAACCTCACAAAGAGCCAAATAATCACTCCTGACTTTTCAATGCCGCTCACTGTCGGTCTTTATTAGCGATTCCCTCAACTGAAACTACCCAAATTACACATAATGAAATCCAATTAACATTTGGAGTCAGCAATTAAGTTGCCTTCCAGAGGCCTGATGTGAAAAGGGAGCTCATGCGGCTGGACACTTAGCATTAGCGCTAGTGGTGTGTCTGCAAGCCCACGTCCAAATGTTTACAATCCAATTAGCGGCTCCGTTCGTCCTCTCAGTCAGATCCAAATGCCATGTTTGCTGAGAATGTGAAGTAAATCCAAACTCAAGGTAACAGCTGTCTGACACTTTTCAACCGGTGCAAACCAGTTTTATCTTTCCTCTTAAAGGAACAATTCGCTCATAAATGGTAGTTTTGTCCTTGTGTTGCTCCAATCCCGTCTGTTTTTTCAGTTTTCTGTACAACAAAGGAGAGACATTGGAGTGTCTTTATGCAGCCCTTGTCTGTCGAGCCCTATAAAGGATAATACATATCATGGACTAGTATTATGGACTACTTTTTTTAGAGCTTGTCATATGTTGTAACCCTCAATTGCAGTTATATATATAATACTTTCATAAAATATATTTTTAAATCAATTTGATAACATAAAAAATTGTTATCAAAAAATATTGTTTTGATATTGTGGGATTTGGGACATCACAGAGGCAAATACATTTGCATATGCCTGCCTCCAGATGAATAGTTATACATCATCACACAATAGGCCCCGCCCACTGGTACCACAGGCCCCTCCCATTGGCGCTCAGTCACTTAACGGCTGACTTTTGCCTCGCGTCAAAAGCAGCCATTATAATAAGTGACGCTGTCTACACTGATACAGCATACAGATGTGCGTTCAGTTTAAACAGTTACTTTGCATCTCTGTACAGTCGACAGAAGGATTCCAGTGTTGTAAACAAGCGGATGGTTTATTCTAATGGCGTCCCGGATCGCATCGGACTATTTAATGTTTGTTCGGAGCATTTCGTTTTGTAAACGAGGCACAGTGTTGGCCGTTTACTGGCACGCCTTAAAGGAGCCGCGCCTTAAAAACGGATCTATTCAGACTGATATTCGTTTTTTTGTGTTAAGAGTTTATTAACATTATCCATGGCATGACTCCTTTAACCGCCTTTAAGTTGATATTCCATCCCGCTCTCATGGCATGAGGTGCTGAAAAACAGTAAGGCGCATCTAGTTCCCGTATTAGTCATTAATAGTCAAACAAATAGTTGCAGCCCTGATTCATTATATTGCGACTGAACAGCATTTGAAGTCACTGTTGGTCTCTGAGAAGGACGAGCCCTTCCCTTCATGGCTTTTAAAGTGCATTAGACCTTCATTCCCTGATCCTGCTCTTTTTTCCCATCTAAAACATGAAGCAGGCGCGGGTTAAAAGGCTCCTGCCCCTCTATCAGCCCCTCTCCGGCTCTTTGTTGAGTGGCTCGGCGCAGAAAAAGGGGTTTGATGTACGGACTCAAGAGTCTTGAAATCAGCGCGGCCCATCTGATCTCCGGAGCCCCGGCCGGTGAATCCGCGGACAAATCAGGAATTAGTTTCAGTGTGGACACGACAGCACCCGACCTTCTGTCTCGAAACGCTGGGTTTGTGTTGATAAATAAAGTGAAGGAGAGAAGACGGCGGTGCCGGGAATGAGAAAACACTCTTTTCTTTTTATTTGATGGAGGTCGGATCTGGCAAGTGTCCCGGGCTCCTGACTTCAGCAGGTATCGGCTCCATCTGGCTGATTCCTGTCTGATGGTATCTGCTCAAAAGGAACTGGCTTATTTAGAGAATACATCAGGACAGCAGAGATGCTGAAGATACGAGGCTGTGAGGGCCGGCGCGGGGCTTATCAGGGCTCTGCAGCTCAGGGGGCGGGGCTTGAGGGTGACGGGCGTCGCTGAAGACCAATCAGAAGTGGCACAGATTCCCCTTGTTTATTAATTCTTTTAGGTTTGATGTATAATTATTTTATGCAATTTGGTTTTATGTAATTTTATTTTATTTATATTATTATTATTAATAAACTCAAATGTACAAATTTGTAACTTAACTAACATGTTAGTATTATTATTATGTTTTAACATTTTTATTTGTGTTTATTTTGAGATTATTATCTCTATTATTTATCCGGACTAATCAAATGTCTAATATTATTCTTATTGTATTTCTTTAAAAATGATTTAAATATTATAATTATTAAAGTTTAAGATTTTATTTACTTTATTTTGATTATTATTATGATTTAGAAAATGTGTATTATTATTATTATTATTATTAATATTAATGATTTGTCCTGATGTCCTATTAAACTCATAATATAACTAAAAATGATTCATATTACATTTTATTTTTATTTTTAAATTTATATTATTAATTAATAATACAATTCTGAGATTTTGTTTTATTCAATTAAAAGTTTTTATATAAAAAGTACTCAAATAAAGGCAAATTAGCTCAAATATTTGTATATTTTTATTATTTTATGAATTTATTTTGAGATGAATGTTACTAATGTTGTTGTTATTATTATTTCCCCTCTGATGTCCTATTACACTTATAATTTAACACTTAGATACTAAACAATATAAAACGTAGATATTTGTCTGTTTTTTCCCCCTCTGATGTCAGAAGAAAAGATTATTTAGCTCAGAGAAAATGAACATCACAAAGTCATGCATTATACAATTTTTTATTATAACACACACACACACACACACACACACACACACACACACACACACACACACACACACACACACACACACAGTGGTTTTTGGCGAGACTGATTTAAATGAAATTACAACTTACAAAAATGATTGGCAAAGATAATTAGATTCTTCTCTAATGCATAAACAAAATAACTAAACGGCAGATTAGAAGGTTTTAACTCGACAAATTTGATCCCGTCTCTGATCAAAAGCTACAATCGCCTGTAAACCCGAAAACAAAACCTCTCTGCAAATCACGACGCAGCCTCAGCCGAGTTTTCTGTTCTTAGGATTACATCTCGTGTGAAATCCGTCCGGCCTCTTTCCCTTCAGACTCCAGAGTGTTTGTCATTAGCCCTCATTGATATTCCTCGAGCACACTTATCTCAGATGAGCGCGGATGATGACGGATCTATCAGAAAGCCATAACGAATGATAAATCATTCTGTTGTCCTTAGTTTCTGGATGTTGCGCTGTTTAATTAGTCTACTTTGGGAGCAGGAGAAAATGAATAAAGATGAAAAACAGTGAAGTTACGATGAAGCTTGGGGGCCGCCGGTGGAACTGACATTTTTAGCGGAGTAATTATTGTAATTAATGCTAGATGATGACCTGTGCGCATGGGCTTTGAGGCATGGGAGATGGAAATGACTCGGTGTGTGGGGAAGTCACGTGACTGAATAAAGACATTTCGGCGTGTTTTTATTTCGGCTCCTGATGGGATAGAGCAGCGTGAACATTCTTCAAAACGTCTCTTTTCGCGCTCCGCGCTTGGAACGACGTGACATGAGTAAAAAATGACAGGATTTTCATTTCAAGTGAGTGATTCATGGAAAAAATGACTTTAAAGTCTTCAATATTGCAGATAAGTCTCATAACATGGCTCTCCCCCTGAACAAGCGCGGATTGGGGTGCCGCACGTAGCCGAGAAGCATTTGCCACGGCCGCCTAACAAAGACGGATGTCTCTCGTTCAGAGGAGCTGATGGAGGGCCCGTCAAATTAAGTGAGATCACGGAGGTCTGTTGGCGGCGCAGCAGGGGAGCGTATTTTTTAATAAAAGGAAGAGTGTGTGTTCTTCGAGTGTGTGTTTCCCAGTCTGACAGGCACATGCGCCACGCTGCGCCCGCACGTCTGTTGCGTGGGCTTGTTTCTGAATGAGAAGTCTGTCCATCTCATCCGCTCTTTGTCATTACGATTCCTGGGTTTATTTCCTAGAGGTATTTCTTTTTGAAGGCCTGAAAATTCAATTACAGTGCGATCCTTTGATTTGCGTAGCATCTGGGTCATGCCTCTCCGGAAAGGGGTTGGCCAAAGGTGGCACGGAAATCAGGAAAGGAGATGCGCAACCTGCAGAGCACGACCTACACTTCTCTGAGAATAATTAGCCTGTTTATCAGCGCATTTCACACCTAGAGCGATAACTATTACGTTAATGATAACTATGACGATAATGTTAACGATAACCATGACGATAATGTTAATGTTAACAATAACTATAATGATAACATTAACCAGAATCTTAATGTTAACGATAACTTTAATGATAACATTAGCTATAACGATAATGTTAACGATAACTATAGTAATAACATTAACTATAACATTAACCATAACCATAATGGCAATATTAACTATAACGGTAACGATAACTATAACGTTAACTATAACAATAATGTTAAAAATAACTAGAATGATAATGTTATCTATAATGATAATGTTAACGATAACTATAATGATAACGTTAACTATAACATTAACGATAACTATAACGATAACTATAATGGCAACAATAACTTTAACAGTAACGACATTACTATAATGATAATGATAACATTAGCTATAACGATAATGTTAACGATAACTATAGTAATAACATTAACTATAACATTAACCATAACCATAATGGCAATATTAACTATAACGGTAACGATAACTATAACGTTAACGTTAACTATAACAATAATGTTAAAAATAACTAGAATGATAATGTTATCTATAATGATAATGTTAACGATAACTATAATGATAACGTTAACTATAACATTAACGATAACTATAACGATAACTATAATGGCAACAATAACTATAACAGTAACGATTACTATAATGATAATGTTAACTATAACGATAACCATAACAGTTACGATAACTATAATGATAGCGATGACGATAACTCTAACGATAATGGGAACTATAATGATAATGATAACAATAACTATAATGTTAATGATAACTATAACGTTGACCATAACTGTAACGTTTACTATAACGATAATGTTAAAAATAACTAATGATAACGTTAACTATAACAATAATGTTAAAAATAACTATAATGATAATGTTAGCTATAACGATAATGTTAACGATAACTATAATGGCAACATTAACTATAACAGTAACGATAACTATAATGATAACGTTAACTATAACAATAATGTTAACAATAACTATATTGATAATGTTAACTATAACAATAATGTTAACAATAACTATATTGATAATGTTAACTATAACAATAATGTTAAAAATAACTAAAATGATAAGGTTAACTATAACGATAATGTTAACGATAACTATAATATAACATTAACTATAACATTAACAAGAACTATAACCATAACAGTAACGGTAACTATAACGATAGCGATAACTCTAACGATAACGGGAACTATAATGATTATAACAATAACTATAATGTTAATGATAACTATAACGTTGACCATAACTGTAACGTTTACTATAACAATAATGTTAAAAATAACTAATGATAACGTTAACTATAACGATAAAGTTAACTATAATGATAATGTTAACGATGTTGCATATTATGTTAACTATAATGATAACATTAACTATAATGATAACAATAACCATAGCGGTAACGATAACTATAATGATAACGTTAACTATAACGATAATGTTAACAGTAACTATAATGATAACGTCAACGATAAATATAATGTTAACAATAACTTCATAGGTTATTAGCATGGCTTCTTCTCAACA
Source organism: Gobiocypris rarus (assembly GCA_023029165.1). Classification (NCBI taxonomy): domain Eukaryota; kingdom Metazoa; phylum Chordata; class Actinopteri; order Cypriniformes; family Gobionidae; genus Gobiocypris; species Gobiocypris rarus. The sequence goes on from CM040929.1 coordinate 11,181,899, forward strand.
TTGCTGTTGCATAACTTAGCTAACGTTACAGAGAAAGGATCACTAACACGCTAAAGCTAAGCTACTCACTGGAAAATCTATGCATTAGCAGAAAAGATACGAGCGCGCTACTGGGAACTGTAGCTAGGTTATTATCATGACTTCTTCCGTTCACTCACTTCCAAGTAAGACTTAATTACAAAGACACAGTATGCTAACACGCTAAGATTTAGCTACTGACAGATATATGTTTTTAACAACAACAAACAATGGCTCGACAGGTTTAGTTTGTAGATTATATTATCTGGAGTTTTATTTGCTAACATGGAGTCTTGAAAGAGTTAGCACACGTTACGCTAGCTGTATATCCTCACAGAATTACAATCCAGTGACACAGGGAAAGAGGTTATGGAGCTAGCGCGCTAGTTTTGCACCGTTATAGTGTTTGTTTTGAAGGTTATTTGTCAGTGGCGTGGAGGACGTGTTTTAGCGTGTGATGCTAGAGGTGGGTGGAGTGAGCCGGCCTGTTTTGATGGATACAGAAAGCACGCTAGTCCCACAGCAATTAGCTTCTTCTCCAGTAGAGCCGAACTGTCAGGCTGATGGAGTCTCTCTGGCCCCGGCTGTCAAGACGTCCTGGTGGAGACCAAACAAATGCTTCCATCCATGTGTTTGCTTTGTGTTTGACCTGCTCTCTGGCTCCTCTTAACTGGATTGTAGCGAGATTGAAACGCTTCTCCTCCGAGGCTTTAGCGGCGCAGCGCTAACATCAACCAGACAACATTTAGCCGCACTTCTTTTGTAGCATTTGTGGAGATTTTTGTAGTATTTTTTATCTTTTCTTGAAGTACATTTGACTTGTGGATGATGTTATGATTGTTATTTTGAAGCTGTTCAATGCATTTTACTATCCAATCAATTCCAGATTGTATTTATTTATTTTATTACAGCTTATGATTGTAGATTCACATAGAAACATAAGTAGATGCACGATTAATCCTTAAAAGATCACACAAATGACAATGATTCGCCTATGTCTATTAAACCTTTGATAAAATCACAGTGAAAATTCAGATCTGCGTTTGATCCAGATCGAGCCGTTGTCATTACAGGAATATACGTCTTTTCAACCACACAGAATCAATATTTATGCCTTGCGGTAATTCATATTATCACAGAAATACTGGGATAAAAGTGAAAAGTTCGGACATAAACACTGATGTCTACAGATTTGTCTACAAATCACCTTTTGAAAGTAACTTATTACACCAGGTGGAGACAAGTGACTGTCTAAAACATGTATTTGTCATTGAATCATTGAAGAGATTCGTTCAAAAAGGTTGAATCAATCAGTAATGAAACGAGTGAAGTATTTATGAGTGAGACTTTGAATCATTCACTCAAGAGATTCGTTCAAAAACACTGATTCATCCAGTAATGAAACGAGTGAAGTATTTATTAGTGAGTTGTTGAATCATTCATTCAAGAGATTTGTTCAAAAACACTGAATCATCCAGAAATGAAACAAGTAAAGCATTAATGTGTGAGTCATTGAATCCTTCAAGAGATTTGTTCAAAAACACTGATTCATCCAATAATGAAACGAGTGAAGTATTTATGAGTGAGACATTGAATCATTCACTCAAGAGATTCGTTCAAAAACTGATTCATCCAGTAATGAAACGAGTGAAGTATTTATGTGTGAGTCTTTGAATCATTCACTCAAGAGATTTGTTCAAAAACTATGAATCATCCAGTAATGAAACGAGTGAAGTATTTGAGTGAGTTGTTGAATCATTCATTCGAGAGATTTGTTCAAAAACACTGAATCATCCAGAAATGAAACAAGTGAAGCATTAATGTGTGAGTCATTGAATCCTTCAAGAGATTTGTTCAAAAACACTGATTCATCCAATAATGAAACGAGTGAAGTATTTATGTGAGTCTTTGAATCATTCACTCAAGAGATTTGTTCAAAACACTGAATCATCCAGTAATGAAACAAGTGTAGTATATATTAGTGAGTCATTGAATCATTCACTCAAGAGATTTGTTCAAAAACACTGATTCATCCAGTAATGAAACGAGTGAAGTCTTTATGAGCAAGTCATTAAACCAGTTTTTTGTTTATTGACTACAGCAAATAACATGTGTAGTAAATCACGTTATTTGGTTTAGTTGTCTGAAGAATCGTGATCTCTTGAATCATGCCGCTCTAGTGGTTGTTATTAAAAGCTGATGATTTGAGTTAAACACACAGACCTATGCTCGCCAGCACCAACTGGTTGTTTTTTCCTTGCAGAAGCAGCAGCTAAAATCAATCCCAGCCTGCCATATTAACCGGCCGAGAGCACAAGTGAAGCACTTAATCTGCCATCTTGAATCGAGTGCACACGAGCGGACGGGCACCAGACTCCATCCTGAAGCACCGGAGGGCGGAACGGGGCTGGACTCGTATCCGGGAGCGGTCGATACTCGCGGCAGGAGGATGGACTGCATTAATGGGAGCAGCTCTAGGTGTACAGATCTTATGTGAGGAGCGTGATGGAGCAAGTCTGAAGTATAAATGTGACTCTGGCCCGAGCAAACTTATCAAGTAAGATCTGTTTGTGGAAAGTTATCAGCAAATGTGCCAACATTCACCTTCTCTTGAAACCTCACATTCTCACATCACCAACTTTTCCACGTTTGTTTTCTATATCGTCGTTTGTTGGCCAGAACTTGAGTTGACATATCTATTTATTGATGGGTTTTGTAGTGTCGAGTTGCTGTGTAAGTATCGACCCGTCTGTTACGCGGTCCTCTGTTCTTATCAGCACATGGTGGACGCTGCGCTAGATAAGCAGCTATCGGCTAAATCAGACACCGGTGCATGGAAATCGACACATGTGATGACGCCGTTTGAGACTGTTTGCAAAACATGTACACACATGTCGAGCTGAAGGAAAGACAAAACCCCTTTAAAAAAAAAGTGTTCACTCAGCGGCCATATTTGCAAGACCTCGGACATGTGTTTCAGTGCTATCTAGTTGCGTGGGGGAATCCTAAATTCTCCAAAATTTGCAGAACTCACATTTAAATACTATATTTTAAATCAGCAACAAAATATGCCATGAACTGTGCCATAAATCGATTTTTTCTGCTCAAAAAGCATCAAATAACCTTGTTTTGCCCGGAGCTTCTAACAGCAGCTGCAGTGATGCGATGACTTTACCCATCAGCGATTGGCTCATTTATTTAGAAGGCGGGGCTTATTCCACCATGTTTTTCCACTTTATGAGAGCAACATCTCTCTATATATAAAGTCTTCGGGGAAAATTTAGAAAATGATTTAAATAATAAAATTAATAATAATAGCTTAATAATAATATTTAGTTAATTATTTAATAAGTTAATACACGTGATTATAATATTTTAATAATAATCCAAATAATAATAGATAATTAAATAGATTCAAAAATGTATTAATAATAGTAATCTTAATTCTTTTATTTATAATATTTTAAAATTATTGTTAAAAATAAATAATACTACTAATAATAATTATTAGTATTATTTTTGTTATTAATATTACTATTATTGTTGATAATAATAATAATATTGTATTAATAATTTGTTTAATATTAATAAATATGTATCAAATAGATTGAAACATGGATTATAAAAAATAATAATAATAATTGTATTATTATTATTGTTCGTTTAACACTTCAGATAAATAATTTTATTTTTATAATTTTAATACCTTTAATTATAATACTTAAATATTTTAATAATAATAATAATAATGGATTGATGATGTTTTTTAGGAACTTAAAAAGTTGCGCATGCAATTTCTTCCCTGTATTTTGATTGTGTTTGTTAGCTAAGCCAATGACTGCGTAAATATTTTAAATATAAAATTAGTCTGCCATCTTGGATTTATTTATTTTTTTCTTTGAAGGATTTTTCATGACCGAGGCTCTGTTTTTCACTGTCAGTTTACGTGCATTTCTTTCTCAACTATTTTGCATTTACAATCACATTTTTGTTGCTTTCGTAAATAAAGAAATGTCAACGAGAAATTATGCACAAGTGGAATTCAGTTCTCGAAACGTGAATGTATTTGACCCAGGATAAAAATGTTTTGTCAGAAGTCCTTGGACTTCTCAGGTTGTTTGCACGGTGCGTTGTCTCCGAGGTCTCCGTTAATAGCCGTACGCGTCCCGCAGTTGGACGTCTCCAGCTTTGATGTTCACCTCTCCTTGTTACATGTCCCCGTGCTCTCATTATCACTCTCACAAAATTACCTTTGAAGTTGTTTTTACTTTTCTAAATGTATGCCCTTTCCAATGCCTGTTTAACAGCTCATTAGGCTACGAAAGCACAGCATCCTGACTAAAACACGGCATAATTAAGGAGCGATCAAGCTTCTCAAACTTGAACGGGTGATAGATTTTGACCAAAGTGTGTTTGTTTTACCAATTATGCTTTTTCCGTGTCCATCTTTCTTTAGTGTGTAATGTTGCTGTTTGAATATGAAAAGCTCTTCAACGTTCCAAATTGTAAAAAGTTCCAAATGTTCCGAAGTTACAAAAAATAGTTTTTAACAACGTTCCAAAATGTCAAAGACCAAAAAGTTAAGAATGTTCCGAATTGTCCAAATGTTCCAAAAATGATCCAAAAACGGACCATATGTTCAAAAAGCTCCAGACGTTCTAAATCTTCCAAACTTTTCAAAATCCGAAACGTTCCAAAGTTTCAAAAGTCCACAGTCTCTCCAACGGGAGTTCTTCTCTATATCAGTGTCAGAGTTTCTGAACTCCCTCCATCGTATTCTTAAATTTTCTTCCAGGAACAAACACGTCACAATATTCCTCATGTAAATAATTAATATGCAGAATAAAGGGGCGGAGCCTGGTTGAGTTAGTTAGTGGTGTGTTGAAACTGGCGGTTATGGTAAGGGGCGGGGCATTTCCCAAACACGCTGGAAGTGCTTGACCAATCACAACACACCGATCCAGCTGACCAATCAGAGCACAGTGAGCTTTTCAGAAATATTTAAAAATATGTGTAAATTATTAGTATTGTTATTAATATTACTATTGTTGTTGTTAATAATAATAATTTAATTATTTTAATACATTTAATTATAATATTTTAAGAGTAATACATTTTTCACAAATTATTATAGAAATAAATACAACTACTACTAATAATAATTATAAGTATTATTATTGTTGTTAATAATAATATTTTAATAATAATTAGTTTAATAATACAGATAAGTTAGTAAATTATTTTGTATTTCGATTGCTTTAAGCTAAGCTAATACATACCATATATATATATTTTTTTTAATTATATATATAGAAGTCATTATCTTACTATAACGATAACTAGCAATAGCTTTATTAGCGTCCACAAGTGGAAGATATTGTTGTTTATTATAATCTTACGTTACAGTTTTGTCATCTGTTGTTTTAAATGCTCGTTATAGCAGGGTGGATTCTGATTGGCTGTCATGTTTTTATCGTTCATCAGCTGGGGGGAAAAAATCTTTCTGCGATTCATTCAACTTGATTTAATTGGACTTTGGACCACATGCTGCTAAATATTCCATAAAATAGTTGTTAAAGTATACCTTTGTGCACTATGTTGGATTTGGATTTGATTCCGCTTTAGATTTGGGCCAAAATGAGACTAGTAGACTCTTAAAACCTTTAAGAATGGCTGAAAATCTGGTTATTCTATGGTGTATAGATCTTTTCATGAGCTATTCATGCTACTCTACTGTGAGGTTCCCGGTGCATTGTGGGCCACGGGCGGTCGCTTTGGCCTTTGCGAGCTGGTTTTATTCACTCGCTGTGAAAGAGGTGAAAGCCTGAGGCCAGAGATCATCTGATGAAACACGGACCTGCTGTTCACTGGCGTCTGAAGGCTCTGTGTTTGTGTTGTTGAGGGAAATAGCCAGCACAGCTGGAGCTAATAGTGCGTACGAAATCTGCTTGACTGAATGAATATTTGAATAGCACAGTATCGCATTCCAGTCGTTCCAAAGTTCCAAAAGATTTTTGGGCCAGTGTTCCAAAGTTCCAAAATTGCCAGTGGCAAAATGTTCCAAAGGCTCCAAACGGCCAAACATTTTCAAAAGCTCCAAACGGTGCATATGTTCCAAAGGCTCCAAACGGTCCATATGTTCCAAAGGCTCCAAACGGTCCAAATGTTCCAAACGCTCCAAACGGTCCAAATGTTCCAAACGGTCCAGATGTGCCAAAAGCTCCAAACGGTCCATATGTTCCAAAGGCTCCAAACGGTCCATATGTTCCAAAGGCTCCAAACGGTCCATATGTTCCAAAGGCTCCAAACGGTCCAAAGGCTCCAAACGGTCCATATGTTACAAATGATCCAAATGCTCCAAATGTTCCAAAGGCTCCAAACGGTCCATATGTTCCAAAGGCTCCAAACGGTCCAGATGTTACAAAGGCTCCAAACGGTCCAAATGTTCCGAACGATCGAAATGCTCCAAATGTTACAAAGGCTCCAAACGGTCCAAAATGTTCCAAAGCCCAAACGGAGATGTTACAATGTTCCAAATGCTCCAAACGCTCAAAGTGTTCCAAACGATCCATTATTTGGTTATTTGTTTAATAGTCACATTAAGTAAATACTTTAATACTTAAACATTTTATTAATAATAATAATAATAATAATAAATATAAAACAGTAATGGACTTTCAAAAATGTATTAAAAATACTACTACAATACTTTTACTACTAATAATAATAATAATAGATTATTTAATGTTTTAAAAATTGATTATTAGAAATAAATGAATAATAATAATGCATTACATTATTATATATAAAACATAGCATACATTATTATTGTTATTTGGTTATTTGTTTAATACTCCAGTTTAATTAATAATTTTAATTATAATACCATTTTAATACCATTAGTAACATTTAACATACATACACGCACAAGAGAATAGAACATTTTTTCAGATTAGGAAAAAGAAGAATAAAAAAATAAATAAAACGATATATATATTTATTTATTTATTTATTTATATATATATATAAAATATATATATATATATATTATATTATATTATATTTATATATATATATATATATATATATATATATATATATATATATATATATATATATATATATATATATATATATATATATATATATGTATATAATTTAATCATTTATACTATATAATTGTGTAATATTTAAAGAGCTAGAAGAACAGTTTACAGTGACAGGTTCTCAAATAAAGACCCTTCATATAAAAACTTCTCTTTTTTCATAAATTACCCAAACACACAATGTTTAATTCAGAAATTCCCATTTAATCGTCTCATTTTTGAGCTAGTGTGTAATTACGCTAAATTGAAACATCCAGCTCCTGTCTTTGACAAGGCGCCTCTTAAAACACTTAATTGAAGCAGAGACGCGCATCAAAGCTGCTTCTGCTGAATCACTCGCATTAAGCAATTAGCAGCCTTTTGATAGACAAAACCTGCCGTAATCTGATTAGTCTTTAATAGACAAATTGCAGTGGTTTGAGGAGACGTACGGAGACGAGCAGGGAGCGAGGAGAATACTGCTCTCTAAATGAACTTCATATGATTTATTTTGGCGTATTAGCATTATTGTGTAGGAACAAAGATAGCGGCGGCGTATATTCTCCATTAATAGTGGCATTAAGCGCCTGAATGTCCCGAAGCATGTGATAATGTCACCCTGATACTTCTATTCCGTACGTTCTCACATCAACAAAAACCAAATAAGCAGCAGCTCCGGATCCGACAGAACATTATTGTTTCCTCCTCACCTCTAATAGGATTTCTCGGGTGTCTGCGGCGCGGTGAATTACTACGAAATAACAACAATAAAACAAAAACACACGGACAGGCGGCAGCGGGGATTTCCGCAGCTCTCCAGTGGGCCGTCGAGTGTTATGAGCGAGGTCGTTTGCAATATTGGACCTTTCTATCATCCTGCTAGCGGAGAGAGAGTCCGATCACGGACCTGGAAAGGGTTTGTTACGAGACTGGAAGGCCTTAATCTGACTGGGAGCGTTAGCCGAGACATGCTGTTTCCAAAGCCGCTCACATTCACAGCGCTGGAGAAACTGTTAGGACAAGTCAGCAGGAAATCAGAATTCAATCATTTTGATGGAATATTGCAGTGTTTATTGGAAATGAGCCTGAATCAGAATAAATTCCCTCTTCCTCTTTAACCGATGTCTCTACTCTGATGACGAGGGCGTAAGTATAATTACCTGTCACTCACATGAGATCCACCAATAGAAAAATACAACCATCCAATCAATTCCCCACAGACAAAATCAAGCCCCGCCCTACATTTGCTCTTGTTTGAGAAGCCGTTTTACTCAGATATTCGACACAATAGGGAAAAAAAGACTAAAGCAACAGCCCTGTCATGTCGAGGCATGGACTCCACTAGACCCTTGAAGGTGTGCTGTGGTATCTGGCACCAAGATGTTAGCAGCAGATCCTTTAAGTCCTGTAAGTTGTGAGGTGGGGCCTCCATGGATTGGGCTTGTTCATTCAGCACATCCCACAGATGCTCGATTGGATTGAGATCTGGGGAATTTGGAGGCCAAGTCAACGCCTCAAACTCATTGTGCTCCTCAAACCATTCCTGAAGCATTTGTGCTTTGTGTCAGGAGCATTATCCTGCGGGAAGAGCCACAGCCACCAGGGAATACTGTTCCCATGAAAGGCTGTACATGGTCTGCTACAAAGCTTAGGTAGGTGGTACGTGTCAAAGTAACATCCGCATGGATGGCAGGACCCAAGGTTTCCCAGCAGAACATTGCCCAAAGCATCACCTCCGCCGGCTCGCCTTCTTCCCATAGTGCATCCTGGGGCCATGTGTTCCCCAGGTAAGCCACGCACACACACCCGGCCATCCACGTGATGTAAAAGAACACGTGATTCCTCAGACCAGACCACCTTCTTCCATTGCTCCGTGGTCCAGTTCTGATGCTCACGTGCCACTGTTGGTGCTTTTGGCGGGGTCAGGGTCAGCATGGGCACCCTGACTGGTCAGCGGCTATGCCGCCCCATACGCAACAAACTGCGATGCTCTGTGTATTCTGACCCCTTTCTATCAGAACCAGCATTAACTTCTTGAGCAGTTTGAGCACCAGTAGCTCGTCTGTTTGATCGGACCACACGGGCCAGCCTTCGCTCCACACGTGCATCAATGAGCCTGAGCCGCCCATGACCCTGTGGCCGGTTCTCCACTGTTCCTTCCTTGGAGCACTTTTGATAGATCCTGACCACTGCAGACCGGGAACACCCCACAAGAGCTGCAGTTTTGGAGATGCTCTGACCCAGTCGTCAAGCCATCACAATCTGGCCCTTGTCAAACTCGCTCAAATCCTTACACTTGCCCATTTTTCCTGCTTCTAACACATCAACTTTGAGGACAAAATGTTCACTTGCTGCCTAATATATCCCACCCACTAACAGGAGCCGTGATGACAAGATCATCAGTGTTATTCACTTCACCGGTCATAATGTTATGCCTGATCGGTGTATGTGTGTGTATATTAATTCTATTTATATTAATTTATTAAATTTATATATGAAAATATGTTTTATTTTATATAATATGATTATATAGCAAAATATATTAATGTTAGTATATTTTGTTTTAAATGTATTGCATTAGCATTTTAGCAGTTCTTAAGTTGTTTTATGTTATTTATACACCTGGGGTAATTCACTTTTTACTTTTCGCCTTGAATTCGTTTACTTAAAATGAATGAGTACAAAATAACACTTTAAATTAAAACTTTTGGTCTTAACTCAATTTTTTTTAGTTTTGCCAACTTCAGGTTAACAGTGTACTTTTAGCTGGTCTAGTTAATATCGATTAGCTGGTTCGTTTTTCACCCGACACGACCAGCACCTGAAATGTCTCTTAAATGAGCGGCTAGGCTAAGACCGCAGCTAACACCTTTTAGCTGTTTCTGTCAGCAGGGAGGTGATGCTAATGGGCGAGTGAGAGAGATTTTAATTAAAACTTTTATTCTCTTGCTTTTTTTTTCCTGGAGATACTGAAGTGAGGAATAATTAACATCGCTGCGGGAGTCGTTCCAGTGAGCACAGAGTTTTATTGACACGGGACGCGGTTGCCAGATGTGCTACGGCACAGATGCGCGGCCATGCTAATGCTAAACTGAGCAGAATTATATTTGCACTGTAATTTTATTGTTATCTATTTCAATAACACAACTCTCCAGTGTAAAATCACATCTTTTATGGAGTCTGCGTTGTGTTATATTGAGAGCTGATGAATTAAACAGTGCAGATTCTGGATTGAACAGGCCCAAAGCAAAGAAAAACACAATTTTGAGCGTTTCAACCGCAGAAAACACAATGAAGCGCCAAACAAAGAGAGCAGTTTATTCTCTTTTTTTCATTCTGGGAGGTGTGAAGTGGATGAAAGCAGCAGCTTTGAGTTCTCCTTCTAAAGAGTGTAAAATCGGGTGGCAAAGAAACGAACCCCCATGCTGAATGTGTTTCACGTTTAATTAAACATTTACTTCGCAATCTGACGCATTTCAACCCATTCGGTATTAAATCTTTTGGTATTATACAAACCAATTGACTTGACTTCATCATCCAGAGATGATGTAACCACCATTATGAGGTTTTCAAAGCACTTCTTTTTCCTTGTTTCTTCCTTTAATCTACTGGCTATCATTCCCAGAAGCAGTTTTATCATCTTGACCTGCTTTATTTTTCAATTGGGTTTCTCTGAAATATCTGAATGCGTGAAGTGAAAGCGAAGAGAAAGCTGTCCTTGAATTAAAGCACACAATTAGCTGTGCTTTATCTAGGTTTTAATGATTTGCTTGTGGATTGGTAGTTGGTGTATTTCCGTCCCTCTGGGCTTAGGTTGGCGTTACGGATGTTATTTGGCCCTTGGCCTAAACAAGCTCCGGGACCCCTAGAGAGAACCTGCACTCCATGTGAACCGTTTCTGTAATTGAGGCGTTTGATTTCACCATCTAGAAAAGAAAAATAACCGTTTAAACCTTTTGGCTTGGTGATGGACTCATTTTTGTAAACCATGCGTTTAAAATCCATCTGATTTTTTATGGTTTGTGTTTTTTTTTCTTAAACATGTCATTTAAATATCTGTAATGTATCCAGTACAGTCTATTTGTCAAAGCAAAAGGTTATTATTTTTTATATAGTTTTTTTTTTTTTTTTAACCACTTGGGTAAACCACACAGAGCACCTTAGCAACCACCCAAAATTGCTTAGCAACCACATAGCAATGTGAAAAATAGTCCAGCAAAATAACAACATTGCAACGCCCTAGCAACCAGGCAGCCACTCAGAACACCATGGCAGACATATAGCATATTCACTTTAGTGTCCTCCAAACTACCCACATAGCAACACCCTAGCAACCATTGAGAACACCTTAGCAACCAGGCAGCCATTCAGAACACCATGGCATCCTTCCGGCAAGACTCTAGCAACCACCCAGAACACCTTAGAAACCACATGGCAACATGCACAACACTCAGAACACCTTAACAACCACCCAAAACTGCTTAGCAACCACATAACAATGTGCAAAAAAATGAGGAAAAACACTCTTTCATCCACCAAAATAACAATATTGCAATGACAAAATTCACAACACTTGGAACACCTTAGCAACCACCCAGAACACCCAACTAACCATACAGAACCACCCAGAACACCTTAGCAACCAGGCAGGCAACATGCAACCACTCAGAACACCTTAACTAACCACCCAAAACACTTAGCAACCACATAACAATGTGCAAAAAAAGAGGAAAAACACTACAGAACCACCCAGAACACCTTAGCAACCAGGCAACCACCCAGAACACCCAACTAACCATACAGAACCAGCCCAGAACACCTTAGCAACTAGGCATCCAATCACTACACCTTAGAAACCACATAGCAATATGCACAACACTCAGAACACCTTAGCAACCACCCAGAACACCCAACCAACCATACAGAACCACCCCAGAACACCTTAGCAACCAGACAGCCACTCAGAACACCATAGCAACCACCCAGAACACCTTCAAAACCACATAGCAACATGCAAAACACTCAGAACACCTTAGCAACCACCCAGAACACCCAACCAACCATACAGAACCACCCCAGAACACCTTAGCAATCAGACAGCCACTCAGAACACCATAGCAACCACCCAAAATACCCAACCAACCAGACAGAACCACCCAGAACACCTTAGCAACCAGACAGCCACTCAGAACACCATAGCAATCATCCAGAACACCTTCAAAACCACATAGCAACATGCAAAAACACTCAGAACACCTTAGCAACCAGCCACAACACCCAACCAACAAGACAGAACCGACCCAGAACACCTTAGCAATCAGACAGCCACTCAGAACACCATAGCAACCACCCAAAATACCCAACCAACCAGACAGAACCACCCAGAACACCTTAGCAACCACCCCAGAACATCTTAGCAACCAGACAGCCACTCAGAACACCATAGCAATCATCCAGAACACCTTCAAAACCACATAGCAACATGCAAAAACACTCAGAACACCTTAGCAACCAGCCAGAACACCCAACCAACAAGACAGAACCGACCCAGAACACCTTAGCAATCAGACAGCCACTCAGAACACCATAGCAACCACCCAAAATACCCAACCAACCAGACAGAACCACCCCAGAACACCTTAGCAATCACACAGCCACTCAGAACACCATATCAATCCACCCAAAATCCCCAACCAACCAGACAGAACCACATCTTAGCAACCAGACAGCCACTCAGAACACCATAGCAATCATCCAGAACACCTTCAAAACCACATAGCAACATGCAAAAACACTCAGAACACCTTAGCAACCAGCCAGAACACCCAACCAACAAGACAGAACCGACCCAGAACACCTTAGCAATCAGACAGCCACTCAGAACACCATAGCAACCACCCAAAATACCCAACCAACCAGACAGAACCACCCAGAACACCTTAGCAACCAGACAGCCACTCAGAACACCATAGCAATCACCCAGAACACCTTCAAAACCACATAGCAACATGCAAAAACACTCAGAACACCTTAGCAACCAGCCACAACACCCAACCAACAAGACAGAACCGACCCAGAACACCTTAGCAATCAGACAGCCACTCAGAACACCATAGCAACCACCCAAAATACCCAACCAACCAGACAGAACCACCCCAGAACATCTTAGCAACCAGACAGCCACTCAGAACACCATAGCAATCATCCAGAACACCTTCAAAATCACATAGCAAACATGCAAAAACACTCAGAACACCTTAGCAACAGCAAACCAAACACCAGAACAGCCAGAACACCAGCAGAACCAGAAGCACAGCAGAACACCAGAACACCAGCAACCACCCAGAACCAACCAGACAGAACCACCCAGAACATCTTAGCAACCAGACAGCCACCAGAACACCATAGCAATCATCCAGAACACCTTCAAAATCACATAGCAACATGCAATCAAACTCAGAACAACAGAACACTCAGAACACATAGCAACCAGCCAGAACACCATCAAGATAGAACTGACTCAGAACACCTTAGCAACCACCAGAACAATACACCAACCAATAAAAAGACAACCAGACAGAACAACCCAGAACACCTTGACCAGACAACCAGACAGCCACTCAGAACACCATAGCAATCACCCAGAACACCTTCAAAACCACATAGCAACATGCAAAAACACTTGGAACACCTTAGCAACCAGCCACAACACCCAACCAACAAAACAGAACTGACCTAGAACACCTTAGCAATCAGACAGCCACTCAGAACACCATAGCAACCACCCAAAATACCCAACCAACCAGACAGAACCAACCCTAGAACATCTTAGCAACCAGACAGCCAGCCTCAGAACACCAAGAATCACCACATAGAACACCTTCAAAACACTCATAACAACATGCAAAAACTCTCAGAACACACCCAACCAACAAGACAGAACTCCCAACCAACAAGACAGAACCCCAGACAGCCAGAACAACCAACAAGCCAGACAGGAGAACACACCAATCAGAACAACCATGCAAACCAAAAAACACCACATTCCAAAAAAAAAAAGAACCACCCAGACATACCAACCCAACCCAACACCCAACAGTTTGATTCATTAAAAAGAACCGGTTCATATAGCTAGTCAATTAAGAATTTGAATTTTCTGATTCTGCTTTATATGTTGATTCACTAAGAAGAAGTGATTCATATAGATTAAAAAAGAACCAATTTGTAAAGTAATTCAATGTTTGTGCTGTTTGATTGACCAAAAAGAATCGACTGATATAGTCATTCGTTCGTGAATCAAAGTTGGTAGAGAATCTGAATTTACTGATTGTGCTTCTTATGTTTGATTCACTAAAAAAGAACCAACTCATATAGTCATTAGTTTGGATATCTGCGTTCAACATTTGATTCAATAAAAAAGTGGTTCATATAGATTAAAAAAAGAAGAAGTAAATGAATCGACTCGTAAAACAAACTTTCCTGCTGTTCGATTGACTAAAAAGAATCGACTCATACTCATTAGTTTGGGAATCAAAGTTTGTATGTTTGTATGTCACTTAAAAGAAGCAATTCATATAGCTGGTGATTTGATCGAGTATCGGAGTTCACTGATCGTGCTGTATATGCTGAATTCACTAAAAAGAACCGACTCGTTTAAAGATTCGCTTGGGAGTTGGAGTTCAATGTTAGCGCTGTTTGATTCACTAAAAAGAATCGACTCATACTCATTCGTTAGGGAAGTTTACTGATCATGCTGTATATGTTTGATTCACTAAAAAAGAACTAACTCATGATTTGGGAATCAGAGTTAAACGTTCGCGCTGTTTGATTCACTAAAAAGAATCGACTCATATACTCATTTGTTCGGGAATCGGAGTTTACTGATCACGCTGTATATATGTTTGATTCATTAAAAAGAACCGGTTCATATAGCTAGTCAATTAAGAATTTGAATTTTCTGATTCTGCTTTATATGTTGATTCACTAAGAAGAAGTGATTCATATAGATTAAAAAAGAACCAATTTGTAAAGTAATTCAATGTTTGTGCTGTTTGATTCACCAAAAAGAATCGACTGATATAGTCATTCGTTCGTGAATCGAAGTTGGTACGCTGTACGTATGATTCACTAAAAAGAAGTGGTTCATTTAGATGGTGAGTTCACTGACGTGCTGTATGCTGAATTCACTAAAAAGTATCGACTCGTCTAGTGATTCGCTTGGGAATCATTAGTTCAGGAATCGGAGTTGATACGCTGTATAATTGATTCACTAAAAAGAAGCAGTTCATATAGCTGGTGATTTGAGGGAGTATCAGAGTTCACTGATATATGCTGAATTCACTAAAAATAATCGACTCATATTGTGATTCGCTTGGGAATCAGAGTTCAACGTTCGCTCTGTTTGACTCACTAAAAAGAATCGACTCGTACTCATTCGTTAGGGAAGTTGATCATGCTGTATATGTTTGATTCAT